>CACRXK020013976.1:0-13483 GCA_902702795.2 Paramuricea clavata
GGAAAAAATAAGGGGGGGGGGCATATGTAGAAATAAATGACTAGAAGGGGGGGCTATTAAATTTTTTCAAGAAAATGATGGGGGGGGGGTTGCAATTAAATTTGAAGGAATTTGCTTAAATTAATAACCTGGTATCCATTTTGTTGTAAATGTTGCAACTAAATCATGGTCACTGATGTGAAATAGTCTGGATTTATCTTGTCTTGTGTGTGCTGTATGCAAATCAGTCTTTACGGGTTGCAGACTAGTTAAATTGACAATGTATAATTTATATTACATCAGCTCTTGATGTGGTTAAATACATTTAAATTAAGCAAGGTTAACAGCGGATGTGTTATGCAGGCCACATCCGCTGAGGGGAGTCTGTGACGTCATCAATCAAAGGGGGTTGTTTGATGCCTTGTGATCAGCGCTTCGGTCTGGGTATTCATTCTGCCATTGTATGCTTTGCCTAGCTGCAGCAAGTTTAGCGCTTCGATACCTTTTCCCCACCCACCCACCCATGTTCATTCTAGTAGTATATATCATTTTATTTTATATAATTTTTAATCTCATATAAAGTAGGATGTATAGACCACTATACATTGTATTTCGTAGGTATGCCTTGGCAGAATTGTCATTGCTATCTCCTTTTGCTGCTAATATTACTGATTGTTGCTCTCATTGTTGCCGCGCAGCTGCTATGGCAATACTTCATACCATCAAGTCTAGTTGCAGCCTTAACCATGGTTACAATCGCCCAGACCAAATGGAAACCCGATTTTAGTGTTCTATATAAAATTACTCCTCTTTTAATTATAATTTTCTGCTAATATTATAATATATATTTTTGTTCGACGTTAATATCTTGCCAGTTCCATATTCTTATTTAATAATTAACACTATAACGCCTGGGTAAAAATGGGGGGGGTCAAAAAAAATATTTTAATATGCAGGGGGGGGTCATTAAAGGGGAAGTCAAGTCCGTTCTGCGCATCGGTTCTGCGCATAACAATAGAGGGCCCTCTGAGGTAAACATTGCCCAAATTTTGAATGTTTCGAATTTTTCTGAACACAAACTCTATTTCATATTCATGTAGAAGCATAACGAACCAAAATGGTGTTAGATATTCAGACAGTACATCATATTTTAAAAAATACAGCAGTTCAAAATGTAAACAAACCGTTTGTTTACATTACGGACTTGACTTCCCCTTTAAAATTCTGCTCTTTTAGGGGGGCTTTCAATTTTAAAAATTTAGAAAAGAAAAAATTCCCCTCCCCCCCCCCTTCCATAAATAATGACCGGTCCCTAATCCCGTTTATAAATTATCAAACGTGCTTGCACAGATCTTGAATTTTAATATACCTGCATTGTGCGGGTATTATACTGTAACTGTCCTATCAACTTCAACTTGCAGGTATAAAACTACAATTATTAAACACCGAAAACAGGCCGGACTATTTTGTATTACTATTGTAGTCACTGACATTGCTACTGCAAATATGGGTACTATTATTGAGATTTATTATTCAAGGATTGTCTCCCACCACAAATTCACACACAGTGCAATGGAAGCTCAGTCTGTTTATGTAATTACGTACAGCTGAAGGATCTTGTACATGGAAATAATTGAGTGGAAATGTATTTTGTTTATTGTTAGTGGAAATGTTAATTGTTTGCGAATTTGCTTTAGAAAACGCCAGAAATGAAGTTCTGGAGCTTAAAAAATGTAAACATTGGGGCAGACCCCCCTTTTCTTTGGAAACTTAGTATGACAGTGGAAATCAATCAGAAAGAGCTCTATTATAATTATTATACATCGGGTAAATTTTTAACATTCAAATTTCAGGTAAAATCCTCTGCCACCCCCCCCCCCCTCCCAACTTCTGATGCTTCGCTATGTCCCTGAAGATCAGTGTAATCACCATACAACACTGAACATTGCAGTTGTGAGGGTATATGAAAAAGCAAACGCACAGCCAATATTCCGAGATCATATCGACAAGTTTCAACCTTTCTTTCCAGCATTTAACAGCAGTATCAATTAAGTAGCATGTTCATACTTTTATAGCTAGAGTTTATAAAAGCACGAGTCAAAATCTCAATTTCTTTTTATAAAAGCACAAGTCAAAATCATGGTGATGCATGACATCTGCAGTACTTCAAACAACTACCTGAACTAAGTAAACACATATTCTGGACAATTGGCTGATAATATGACTGCCTGACTGGTGATAATATTGGATAATATAGGAAGATCAGAATATGCAAGTATAGCAGGGCAGTAAAAGTGTCGCACAAAAGTTTTAGTGGTGTTGACATGATCGATTGGATGAGTTCGTTATAAATAAAATTCCGATGCATTAGATCTTACAATAAATAAAAATGTTTAAAAATCTATCTAGTATTAATATTAATGAAGAACTTTGAATTTAAAGGTTATATGAAATCTGCGATGCCAGCTGAGCAATTCAAGAAAATCTAATATTAAAACAAAACATGTATTAATTAAAATGTGACTCAATAATATTGTTGGCTGCACCATTGTTCTCAACCATTGCTTTGAAATCGAGTCATTGTTGTAGCCATTTGTTGACATTGTAAGAAAGATACTCCATCTGTTTTATTTTGACCATTCTATTGTAATTATTAATTTTGTATCACAATGAATGTTTGTCATTGAATGTTTATGACAATGTGAACTCCAGCTGTATTAAACAGGGTGAATAGGCTAGCCACATGTACGCAGTGCGTACCTATTTTTAAGATTGGAGTCTCTATTTAATATATACAGTTTATGTCAAAGTCTATGTGGCCTGTGAATTTCGTCCTTTCTCCACCAAGTGCATGCTTGTTATAAAGATTGGCTTAATTACGCTTAATAGAATAGAATAGGATAGAAACTTTATTTCACGAGGGAAAACGTATTAACCATAAAAGTTATCTAACATGCGACCCTCGCACTATTTTGACATTTAACAAATCAAGGCACGAAAGTGACTCTATAGTCTACAATTCTGTTTCCACGTCACTTTGTTCAGATATTTCTTGAATAAAGCAATGCAATATAGCAGGCAGCCCAGGAAATCTATATAGGCCTATTTGATTATTTATATGTTTATGTGATGATTTTATAAGCTATTTCCGAAGCAAATAAAAAGTAAATATGGATGCGGAATAAGTGCAGTTCAAATGTAACTGCTATAGAACCTCGCGCCATTTCAGATTTCTGTGTTTTTGTATTATAAACACAATTCGGACAAAATCCTAACTCAGAGAGACTCTATAATACTGCAAGGTTACATTAATGCTGATATAGTGTTGAACGGTCTGAGTGTAGGAAGTGTCAATAATATAAGAAAGCTTCGGATTGATAGGGATATAATTACCTGAAAAATACAAAGAGAATTTCGACGTTTCGAGAGAAAACCCTTCGGAGAAAACCCTTGTGACCAGATGTGGTAATTGCATTACTACCGTGGTAATTTTTCGTCAATTTTGAACGATTGTGGTAATTTGAAATTTGTGGTAATTACTACGGTAATTTCACTACTACCGTAGTCACAAGTCACTTTGTCTCTGACCATGCATGCACCACTTAACTAATTTTTGACCAAATGTAGTAATTTATACAGCCGGATGTGGTATAATTGCCCCTGAAAAAACCTGGTCACACTGCTTTGCTCGAAAAGTCGAACATTTCCTTGTATTTTTCAGGTATAGTTGCATCGCTTTCAATCCGAAGCTTTCGAGAATTCATCTCTACGAGAATTAAAACGACGCTGGTTGTTGCAAGTGATTTCGTGAAAACAAACAAAGAATCAAAGTATTCACTAAACGTGCACTGGAAGCAACGTCTTTTAATAAAAAGAGTTTCGCGTATACTTGCACTTTAACAATATCAGACGTATAAATACGAAAATTTGTAAGGCTATTTAAATGGCAATGTGCCAAGGACCAATCGATTAAATATATGTTTGGTTTAATTTGCACGAAAACGGAATGAGAAATTAGCAGAGGTTTGTCTTGTTCTGCTGGGCAGAGAAATCTGAATGATTTATCGGCTACTAACTTCCCGGCCCGCGAAAAAGGGCTAGCTTCGCGCTTGAAACGTCGAAGTTCTCCTCGTATTTTTCAGGTAGTTGCATCCCTATCAATGCTGGCGGAGCTAGGTATATGTAGTCTCGGAGTGCCATCAAGTTGACATCTGTTTATTCTTTTCTTGTAGTCTGGTTTCCCTCTACACATGGCCGTTCACAGACATCAACCCAGTTATAGATACAGTTCACAGTACTGGAGTTCATCTTACAGAAGACCCAAATGTCGACTTCGCTTGGGCCGTTCACATTCATCCGTATCCAAATAACGTGTTGTCCCTGTGGGCTGTGCATCGGTTTATGTTGGAACATTGACCAGGAAAATACGCGGTATTATTGACGAGTTAAGGTCAGTGTATTTCATGTTGAACCGATGGGTTTCGGGAGTTGCCCCCATACCTGTATGAACAGGTTTTGTGATTGGCTGAATGAATTGTAATAAAAGACAATAAACTATGAGAATGATCTTTCTAAAAATTCGGACACTGCAAAAAAATTTCTCTCGAAAACTTGAGTAAAAAAAATGATGCCATGGCCAGAAATAATGGACATGATTATTCTACTTCCTTATTAATTTGCATATCATCGATGCATCATAACCCGTTGAAATGTGGCTTCTTAGCCTTGCAAAGACGAGATAAATAAGGGATGGGTTTTACTGGACGTCTATATAGTGAGAACGGTTTAAAGAGCTATCCAGTATAAATGAACGTGGTTAAGTTTTAGCTTTCTCCTGTAGTAACACTGTTCTCTAGGGAGAACAGCTTAGAGCTGATTAATTACTAGGCCAATATGAGAGAACCGTTATACTGGACTACAGTACAGGTTGGAAAATGTAAAACTGATATACACAAAACTGGTCCACTTTAGTTCAAGACTAGTTTACTTAGTGCATTTGATTACACATGCCCCTTAAGGAACGAATTGATTTTATCTTTTATCGATTTATTACATAGTCACCTACTAAATTATCCCAAACTAATAACGCAACATATTTTAAACAACTTGTTTTAAACACACAGTCTTACTATATAATTTCATTACGTTCAGACAAATTACATCAATTGAATTAAGTAAATTTAAGTAAAAGTACACAGTCAGAACGTAAAGTACATCATGTCAAGCAAAAATAAAACCAACAATCACCATCAAGGAAAGGGTAAACTTGGTCACCATAACACCAGTTGCACTGCTAGGGGTATAATTGTTGCAATTATCGGTAGTACAACATTCAAAAGCACACGATGTCAGACCGGGCAAATATGTTCTTGTAAAGTTACACGCTTTTTCAGTATCGAGGCAAAATTTCACTCTGCCACAGCCTCTTCCAAATCCTTCTGTGCCATTTCGGAACCTAACATATTCAGTGTAACAATATGAAGATCCACATGTTTTGGCATTAGTACATTTTTGTTGTTCTTTTGGCTGTGTTGTCCAGTATCTACAAACATGGCATGTCAGAGCACTTCCTAAAACAAAACAAAAAAGACATGCAGTAGATCATTAGTTGCAAATTGTCTTGTCATACCCCCAGCAGCCAGACTGAAAAGTTTTATTTTGCGCAGGAAATGGTTTTCCTTGGAAAAGTTGCGCAGAAATGTCAGATATTTACACAAAAAAAGTTCGGTTACCCCCATTTTTTATTTCATAAAATGATTTCTTTTAGTAATTTGAATAGCTTTCCACATCTTTTCAGATAACTGCATATTGCTGGCAAGCGGAACATTATCAAGTATTGTGATTCAATCACCGAAAATTTGTAAATTTTCTTACCCAAAGCTGAGATAGCCAACACAACTCCCAAAACGAGTAATATTTTGCTGGACATACTGTGATCTTTTCCAAAACTAAATCAAAGACAAAAACAAATTGAATAAAGTAATTTAGCATATACAGATATAACTCGGGTATCAACTATTCAACTATTTCGCTGACCTCAGAATGACATTTCGTCAAAACGTTTTTCTTCAAGATTGGTTTAGAAACAAATTTGGAGTAGGGTTAGGTTAGGGTTAGGGTAAGGATTAGGGTTAGGGTCAGAGTTGGTGTTTGGAGTAGGGTTAGTGTTAGTAAAACCGTTGCTTTGTTACGTTTTGTCACTTTGAGGCCAGCGAAATAATCTCTTCCATATACTTGGGAGGTGGATAGTGCTTTTCACGCAATTTGATTGGTTGCTCCGGATATCCTTGCACCATATTCAGTTCCGGACAAAAACAAAATGGCGTCTCGTTTCGTTTCAGTTATAGACGAGGACATTTTTGTACTAAACGAAGCTGCGGTTTCGCCAAACACGAAGAAAGCCGCAACGTTTTGTTTAACAGTGTGTAGAGGTATTCTTAAAACTATTTCTAATGAATAAAATTACTAAAATTGGTGCGCCCCCCCCTGCACCCCCCCCCCAGTAAATCCATCCCTGGCAAAACCTAGATGTGCTGTCTTCCTCGTGTGGTGCTTCTTTCTGTGATGTTGAAGACAAGGAAGATTTCATTTTTGAATATGTTTTCATTAATAACAAACTTACCTGTGACTCACCTATTGAAGTTGCTTATTATGTTGTATTTAACGACCTTTTATGTTATTATTGTGGACGTGAGCACAATCTGCTTGTTCCTAAGAACGATGAGTACCCCGGCCCTTTATGCGATGAGTGCAAGGTAATCGGGAAATTGACAAGAGCAAAAAATAACAGGCGATTCAAAGAAAAGTAGACTATAACTGATTAGAACTTTTGTAATTCACGTTTTTTGCGTGTATTTTTCTTACTAAACTGTATGAAAGCTTATTATTTTGGCTAAGAAAAAAAAAATGCTGCTTTTTGGCAGAAATTTAGACGAGAAACGTATGTGTTTTTTTTACTTGGCCTAATTGGCTAATACGACATGACTTGACCACTCGACCACTGAACTGTATATGCATGGAAAACTGATAAATTACGCAATCAAAACTCAAAAGATGTAGGCAAATAACGAGTTTTTATTGGCTGCATGCAAGTCAACACTGACAACACATTTTCCTCATGTTTGGCTGGTCAACACATTTACCCTATGGTAGACTTTCCCAAAGTCCTTTCCATTTTTTTCGCGGTTCGTATGTATGCTGCTTCGCCGCTCAACCGCTCGCTATTCGAGATCGACTTGTGGGCAAGTCTAACCCTATGGCTATATATATGACGATTCTTAATTTTCATTAAATATTCATAGCCTTCAACTTTGTAATGTATTTGTAAGAAATACGCAAAGTATTTCCTAAGCCTTTATGATAATACGATTTGATATTGTTGACATATAAATAGAGCTTTACAAAAGTCAAAACGACGTTTATGCCGCTCGTATTGGCCACCATTGCCGCGTCAATTTGCCTTTTAAAAAACTATAACAATATGGTCGAATACAATAGTCAATATACATTGTATACTGTATTACCGTGTCAAGACTGCAGTTGGAGCTACATAGGCGAAACAGGAAGATCCCTGAAGACGAGAAAGTTCGAACACGTAAGGAATGTGAAACAAAGCAAAAAGGGATCGAATGTCGCGAAACACGCATGGACTCTAGCCTGCGTAGCAGTCGCTTTATCCTTGACTTTGCCAATGCCAAAGTAATAGACAAAGGAAATCATAGGAACCTTAAAACCTTAGTCCTGGCACACTGCAGTGCACTAACAGACGAAGCTGATAATAACTCTAATACGCTTTTATAATCTCCATTTGTAACATAGCATAGATAGTATCAGATTTCATAAAAGTCAATATACAGTTTGAATTATGAAGCTTTTAGCCTTGCGCAATCCAACCTAAGAGACAGTTTATAACGCGGGATTTTCTTCGCGCTTTGACGAATCCAGTTCTATGACTATGATTTACAAAAAATCAAGCATATACTAGCTAAACATATGCGTATTAAACGACTGTTTTTACTTTGCGATAATCGACTTCCAAAGTTCACGTTCTACCGAGGAGTCTGATGTTGTCGACGTACAGACACAGTGAAGACAGTGAAGTTAGTGAACGACACCAAATTTTAACTCACGCACAAGCATGTCAAGCATGAGTTGAAAAAACAAATTGGAGATTACTGCTGCTTGCAATTATTCTTATTGTAGCAATTATTATTTTAGTCTTCTACTACCGCATATATGAATAATAGACTAAAATAATAATTGGTACAATAAGAATATTGCACGGAATAGGATAGAATTTGAAAGAACTTACCTTTGTAATAATAAATTCACCAGACAAGCAGCTTTACAACAAACGACAGACCAATCTCGTTCCCAGGCTCTTTCCTCCAGCGAAAAAAACAATAGAGATGACTTTCTGAATAGGTTAGTATTCTGTGCAAATGTAGTCAAAGTCCTCTGGGTTTCCCGCACCCCCCTCCCCAATTGTCTTAAAATTTCCATTTTGCCGTAAATTTCATATTTTAATATTTTTGCATTATAAATTTTCCTGTAATTAATATTTTCGGCCGTTTCGGATGGTTTCGGCCGTTTCGTTTCGGTGGTTTCGTTTCGACGTTTTGCCTTTTAGTACATGCCTGTATTAAAAACAAACTATCACGTTCATTTTCAGATATAAAAGTATTCAAACGTTCAAATAACTATTTTTATCAACATACCTTCAAAAATATAACTCTTTTCCTCCAAAATCAAATAGTAATATTGTAAAATAATTATGGTGATAGCCTCGTGCAATGGAAAAATATGCGATATGCCATATGGTCATGTCAAAATTAAATGCCATAGCTCCTATGAACCAGATGATCTTGATACGCGGAAAAGTACTGGCACTAGTTGTCAAATAGAAATCCATTTTATGATTAAAGCAACTGAATATCTCCTGTAATATACTTTATTTCGATTCCATATTTTTGTCAGAGCTATAGTTCTCATAAGCAAACATAATTACAAAATTTCAACTAGTTTCATAAAGAATAACGAAAGATATAATTGACTGAATACATCAAAATGGATTTCTATTCGGACAACCCTTTCTGAGCGCTGATTGGCTAAAATACGAACACGAGATCACCTGGAAGTTACGGTGTACCGAACACAGCTTTTGGAAGTGATCGGATTGTCATCGTAAACTTCCTGCGTGTATAAATTTGTACACAACGTCAATCTACTGTGACGTCAGAAAATGCGACCCGAATCATCGAACGAACGAACGACAAACAAATTGAGATTGCTTTGGCTAAAATACAGAAGTCGCGCGGGGATCTGGCACGAGTAAAAACTGTAAACGTCAAGAATAGGTGGCTGGCTCGATCGGCAGCAACTAATTTTTAAAGGGAAATGGCAATATATTTTTTTATTTTCTCATTTGAAAGAACTTTTGAAACTATTTAATAACTTCTTTTAACGGTTTTTCATATCTCCCTTAGTTCCTGAAATATTTTCACTTGAAGTAATGACATGTCAGCCATCTTGGATTCATTTTTTATCTCATTAACGGTAGTTTTGGTTACGTCACAACAGGGATTAACCGTATAAAAGTATTCGTTGCTGACCAAATATTGATTGGTAGATGTTTTAAAGGTTTCAAGTGATCTTGATATTTCCAAGCACATACAGAGTATAATTTTGAGTGCAAAATGATTAGTGGTTGTCTAGATAAAAATATTGCGTGACCCCTGTTGTGACGTAACATGCATATCTACAAAAATCCAAGATGGCGGACATTTCATTTCTTTCGATTAAAATATTTGTAGAAGTAAGCAAGATACGAAAAAAACGGTAAAAGAGTTTTCTATACGATTTTAAATGTTCTTTCAAAGGAGAACATAAAAAAATATATTGCTATTTCTCTTTTTAATGATGAAACCTTTTGTTCGCAAACAGTTTTGTCGCAGAGGAATTTTTTCTTGTTTTCGATGTTGGCAAACAGGAAAATATTTGAGAAAAACATTCTCAGATGCATCTGCAACAATGTTTTCGAGGGTGGAAAAGACGGAAACTTTTGAGGACACATGAAGATTTTCAGAACCATATATAATTGTTTACCAAAAAGGCCAATATTTATATCAGTTGCACTATTTTGAGCGTGATAGGCCGAAAACAACTTTAAACAAACCATCTTTAACCGAATATGGCGGAATTTCATGCAATCATTTTTATTTGTCTTCATTGGTGTGCTTTTTCCATAACTTTCTACAATTTTGTAATTTCGTATTTTTGTGGCACACAAATGGTAAGTATTAGCCTTAGCCTTGCAAATACGGGATAAATAAGGGGTGGGTTTTACTGGACGTCTATGGAGGGAACGGTTTAAAGAGCTATCCAGTATAAATGAACTTAGTTGAGTTTTAGCTTTCTCCTGTAGTAGTAACACTGTTCTCTAGGGAGAACAGTTTTAAGCTGATTACGACTATTCAGTATAAATAAAGTTAGTTTAAACACTAGGTCAGTATGAGAGGACCCTTATACTGGACTATATAGGTTGGAAAATGTAAAACTGATATAGAACAACCCAGTATACACAAAACTGGTCCACTTTAGTTCAAAACTAGTTTTATTACATAGTCACCTGCTAAATTAACCCAAACTAATAACGCTACATGTTTTAAACACACAGTTTACCACATAATCTCATGACGTTCATGCAAATTACAACAATTGAATTAAGTAAATTTAAGTAAAACTACACAGTCAGAATGTAAAGTACATCAAGTCAAGCAAAAATAAAACCAACAATCACCATCAAGGAAAGAGTAAACTTGGTCACCATGACACCAGTTGCACTGCTGGGAGTATAATTGTTGCAATTATCGGTAGTACAACAAGCAAAAGCACACGATTTCAGATTCCATAGTGGGGTTAAAATTTTACACCATTCTTCAGTATGGGGGCAAAGAATCGTGGTGGCACAGTTTCTACTAACAGCTTCTGTGCCATTTTGGAAGGTAATAGATGATGCGGCACAATATGAATGACCGGATGGACATGTAAATGTGGCACTAGTACATTTTTGTTGTTCTTTTGGCTGTGTTGTCCTGTATCTACAAAAATTGCATTTCAGAGCACTCCCTAAAACAAAAAAGGTAGATCATTAGTTGCAAATTATCTTGTCATACCCCCAGCACTCCAGCAGTACAACTGGTGTCATGTCTTGTCTCTGTCAGTTTAAACTGTTTTATATCTAGAGATCCGGTAAGGACAGTGAACTCTAAAAGGACTAGATCGTTAGCTGGAGTAGATCATTAGTAGCAAATTGTCTTGTCGTACCCCCAGCAGCCAGACTGAAAAGTTTTATTTTGCGCAGGAAATGTTATTTCCTTAGCATTAGGAAAGTTTATCAGAAAATTAGTATGGCAGACCAGGGGATCCTGCAATCAGAAAGTGCTTTTGTCAAAGAGGAAGATCAGAAATCTGCTTGCTTCTTGGTTCACAAAAGCATTTTGTGCCGAGATCCTTCAGAAACTATTTGCGGTTATTTACAATTTGAAAAATTTTACGCAGATTTCCATAATTGCAAGAATTTTGGCGCAGGAAATTAATTTTTTCCAAAGCCAAACCTTTACGGTGCAACTAGTGTCATGTCTTGTTTCTGTCAGTTTAAACTATTTTATATCTAGAGTTCACCAGTGAACTATATACATAGTTACCTACATACATATATACCATACTACATAGATATATGTTATATAGTTCAGTGGAGTTCACTGGGTTAGGGTCATCCCACTGACCTGAAAACTAAAACTGGATAGAGTACCTTTCGAATTCAATCAGCCAATTTTAAAGCCAAAATATTTATAATGAGGTGAAATTTTAATGTCTGTCAAAATCTGTGCAAAAACGGATTGTGAGGTGTTTAAAATAGCTACACTATCAAGCAATTACATTATCCTATGTAACTTGAAAGATATAGCTTCCCACATCATATCTTTTCAGATAACTGCATATTGCTGGCAAGGAACATTATCAGGCATTGTGATTCAGTCACTGAATATTTGTAAATTTTCGTACCCAAAGCTGAGATAGCCGACACAACTCCCAAAGCGAGTAAAATTTTGCTGAACATAATGTGATCTTTTCCAAAACTAAATCAAAGACAAAAACAAATTTAAAGTAATTTAGCATATACTCGGGAGGTGCATGAATAGTGCTTTTCACGCAGTTAGTTTGATTGGTTATTCACCTCCGGACAAAAACAAAATGGCGTCCCGTTTCGTTCCAGTTACAGACGAGGAATTTTTTGTACTAATAAAAATAACTAAATAAAGCTGGGGTTTCGCCAAACACGAAGAAAGCCGCAAAGTTTTGTTTAACAGTGTGTATAGAGGTATTCTTAAAGCTATTTCTAATCAATAAAATTACTAAAATTAAGCGTGTAAATACTGTTTTGTTATACTGTTTTGTTTATTACAAGGACTGAAATACAAATTGTTTTAAAAACAGTATGTGGTGAATCAAATTATAAAATAACATGTATATAACGCGTGCTCTGATTGGTCGAAACCTGTGTTTGGATCAGGCCATCCAAACACGGAAATTTAAAGTGAAATTTTTTAATTAAAGTGAAATTTTAACACGGAAAGTTTTTATTTTATAAAACAATTACTTCATGGTTTCCGTGTTTGGATGGCCTGATCCAAACACTTGGGAATGTTGCTCGAGTTAAGAAAATGGCGAGTGATTTTGCGCGCTTTTCTTAACTCTCGCAACATTCCCGCGTGTTTGGATCAGGCCATCCAAACAATAATGGCAATCACAGATAAGAATAGTGAAATACATATTAGGACATATAATGTAGTACAAGCTCAAATAATTGCGGTGCCCGCGTGAGTTTGTTAGTTTGTTCGGAATCCGAACGTTTCCTTAAGTAAAAATTCCTTGAACGTACTCTGAATTTCCTTGTTCGTGGGAAAATTAATTAATCTTGGACTCTCAGGACCGACTGTTTGCTGCGCCTTATCTCTGGTTTTATGCACCCAACAAGGACAAAAATACCACCGTTCGAATCAGCGTAAAAAGGTGTATTTATGGATGCAAAACTGGTCTTTGAAAGACAAGCGAAATTGTATTGTTGACAAACCGCTCAAAATTATTAAATTAAACTAATTAAAAATGCAGTACGTTTGATCCTTGATAACTTTCGTATCGTCGGCCGTATACAAATGGATTCGTCTCACTTTTCTCTTCGTTTTGATAGTATTTTGAGCCGAAAATATTTTATTTTGAAGGTTTTAAAGCGAAGTTTTAATCCTAGCGTCCTCCCGTGTATAAGCCCATGGGCATGGCCATGGCCCATGGGCTTATTATTGGACATGTATTTATTAACGCAGCGACAGGCAGGCGCGTAGCCAGGGGGGAATGGGGGTCCTGACAGTGACCCCCCCACTTTTTGTAATGATCAATATTGTAATTCTTCCAAAAGTGAGAAGAAACTAGGGGGGGGGGGGGT
>CACRXK020013977.1:0-13483 GCA_902702795.2 Paramuricea clavata
TTACTAATATACTTGCTATATAATAAAACAAACTTAAGGACTAGATGCAAGCCCAAGGTAGCGAAAAGGTTTTTTCTTACATTGTTTTACTACGTTGTGACAACGTCCACTGGAGTCGACAAAATCACGTCCAGCGCACGTAAAGTCAAAACGTTTTTTTCACGTATAAGCGGAACGTTCTAAAAACGTTGTGAGAATGATCTTTTTACGTTGTCTGACTACCTTGTGACGACGTCCCCTGGAGTCGACAAAATCACGTCCGGCGCACGTAAAGTCACAACGTTTTACCAACGTAAAAAAAACAACAAAAAAAAACATAGAAAAACATACGGTTGAACGCAGACAAGTTCAATACTTTAAAAGTATAAAGATTGGTATGATTGTCAAAAGCTAAATGTTATAATAAGTACATTTTTGTTCTAAAAAATATGTAAGGAAAAGTTCATAACAAGATATTTCTAATTCTCTTACGCTTCTAAAAATAGGACTTGATGATCTTTTCGCGGTTTCAGTTCAATTTTCTTCAAGTTTTCCTCGAAAGCAGATGTAAGATGCCGAATACGGCATGATAGAGTTATGGTTGTCCAATACTGTCGAACGTATACGGATCGTAAAGACGGTAAAACATTGAACACAATCCGTACGGTCCGTACGAACTGTAAAATGGCTTTACGGACCGTACGAACCGTACGGTTCGTCAAAATGATTTACGGATCGTGAACATGCTCTGTCGATGGCGATGTTGTGTCTAAGTCAGGGCATAAAAGTTTGTCGATCCGTGCGGATCGTACGGTCCGTACGAACTGTAAAATGGCTTTACGGACCGTACGAACCGTAAGGTTCGTGAAAATGATTTACGGATCGTGAACATGCTTTGTCGATGGCGATGTTGTGTCTAAGTCAAGGCATAAAAGTTTGTCGATCCGTGCGGATCGTACGGTCCGTACGAACTGTAAAATGGCATATATGTCCAATATAGCCATCGGTTGTCAGGTGGTGAAGATGGTGTAAGATGGTGTCAGATGCTTTGTTTGTCAGACGCTTGTAGTGTGGTGTCGGATGGTGTCGGATGGTGTAGGATGGTTCAGCTGAACAGTTATTGTCAGGTGGTGAATATGGTGTAAGATGGTGAAGATGGTTTAATGGGGGGGGGAGTGTTAATTTTTAACCTACTTGTGCAAATATAGTGTTGCTTCGTTCTTTCCGCCACGTATATATCAATAAAACCTACCAGACCAACGACAAAAACGTTATGGCAAATTGTGCGTATATATATAGTGTTGCCTCATTCTTTCAAAACTACGTATATATATCAATAAAGCCTACCAGACCAACGACAAAAGCGTTATGGCTAATTGTGCATATATAGTGTTGCCTCGTTCTTTCAAAACTACGTAGCTATATATCAATAAAACATACAGGACCAACGACAAAAGCGTTATGGCTAATTGTCCATTATTATATAGTGTTGCCTCGTTCTTTAAAAAACACGCTTCGCATGTAGTAAACTGCAGTAGCAAACGCGTCAACGCATTACTATACAATCTTTGACAACGTCAAAAATTGTGTATTTATATGTTTCATATGTATACATGCTTATATTCGCTTTGACATTTTAGGCATTTCCGGGCAGGAAACTATAAATTATAACAGTTATAACATGCACTAGCGGGCTGTAACGCAGCCATGCTATGTCAATGACAAGTACATGCATAAGCCAGCAGGGTTCTTGTTTTAATCTTGTGCGCACTTTATATAACTGAATGTAGCAATTCATTGCATTATTACCTTTTACTGCTTCAAATTCGGCCGTAAACTACAATGACAAATAGAAAACAGCAGGCATCTCAGTCTAAAGTAAAACACTAGGAAGATCATGTGCGTAGTCTTTGCAGACTTTTCAAACGAATTTAACTCCGAATTACAAAATGAAAATTTCAATATACGGTACAACTGATATGTTTCAAACTCCTCGAAAATATAATATATAAAAATGTTTGAGCACGGAACTGAACATAATACATGCATGCATAGACTGTAATAGGAGCCTGCGGAGTGCGGTGCGGTGCATACAGCGCTCAATTATGCGACGACTTAAACTATAAACAGAACAAAACGACAGTGGCGTAAGTTTGGACCAGGCCGCCCCTGGTACTAGAGGGATTGGGTGCCCCCAAGGCGGGGGATCATAGATATTTTGAAGATGGAGCTCTGACAACATGAACATTTTTCTAGTCGTTTAGAAGCCAATTTTAATTGATTTTTTAAACTGGAAATATAAATATATGGCAAAATATAAAGAAAACAACTATAAAATAGCACTATGCGGAAATTGTTTTTGACATAAAGAGTGAAGTGTGTGCCACTGTAATTATGCATATACATGTCCTCAATTAAATGTAACATTACAGTACATCTTAAATTTCTCGGTTGCCAATAACCTGGTCTTTTTTTCAGCAAACTCATCGATCATTTTATCAACGGAAAGCTTTCTTGCTTCGTCTGCCTCTATTGAAATCATGGCAAGCGCCATGATCTCGCAGGCAAATGAAATGGCAAGCGCCATTTTTATTATAAAAAAATAATTATAATAACAACTAAAAAACTGAAAAATTAAACATGTGCGTCTCATTGAATACGTGCGTGACAGCGTGTTAATGTTTATGGAAGTAATATTCACTAAAGCATAAGAAAGAGTATATAATATTTACAAGACCAAGTGTAACTGTGGAATCTGTTGAATTACGCGCTGCTTTAGTACGCGTATAAATACAAATGACAAAGCATTCTTAAGACGTACAGGTAAATTATATAACACAAGTTTTTGCTATTGGATTTCATATTAAGTCTAATTATACTTCTAGGCGCATTTACCACATTATATACACAGTAATTAAATTAAACTAAGGAACCAAAACTTTATAATAATATAGAACTAACAGTGTTCAGAGGCTGAAGTCCATTGAGTGAATTACAAGGCACAAAGTGCAGTCACATCATTTTATGCACTAAATTATGGCTTTTGCAGGGCCTAAAACTTTAATAAACCTTACGCTGAGAGCCTGAGTCAAAATAATTTACAAGTCGAAGCAAGCAAAACGATATCTTTCAAATACGCCTCAAATACTGTATGTCGCACGTCGCTTATATTTTATGTTCTGCGCATAGCAAGGGCGCACGGCGACAATGCAATGCGCTAAATAAAATTTATTTATTTACTTTGCCATGACTTATACATTCACTGACTGGGAAACCACAACAGATATGCCAATTACAGTGGCCCCACATTACTTCAAAACCACCTCTCTGCATATATTAGAATGCTGCTTCGCTCGCTCGCTTCAACTTCTGGAGTCACGTTATATACCAACTGTGATACAGAAAATCTGAATACGGCAAAAATTCTTAATAGAGTTACGAAACGGAAATTATATAAACAAGGCCGCCGGACAACTCAGTTCAGGGTGCCCCCCTGGAAGCCAGATTGCCTGGGTGCCCCCGGCTCTTACCGGGTAGAGCTCATATGAGTTACGCCACTGCAAAACGACGAATATATTTTACTATCGCAAGCGAGTATAATTGCATCATTTTCTAATTTACTTTAAAGGTTAAGAACTGTCAGAAAAGACAGCAATACAATAGCCTATATTATACTCGTTTTCAAACCGTCATAACTGCCCATTTTGTAATTTACGTCGTCAAGGACAATTACAGGGCTCGATAGATGCGTAAAGGCTTCTATGCTCAATTGTACAAAGCATCTATAGGCCACGTATAGACGTTTTTCGTATATACATTTAGTAACGTTGTCCGCAAGGACAATGTGCCATTGACATTGACTAATTGATTGTACATGTTTAGCCGCCAGTGCTAATAGCGACTATTTTGAGTTAGTAACCAGAGCCACGAAGATTCACATCGAGTTATGATTCGAGTCACCGGAGGACTCGTTACAGAATAGATCGTTTTACTGGGATTGCTCCCAAATATAGCCATGCATTTTCGATTCAGTTTTGGTGACTGGTGTTTTACAATTATATAATCATTTATGAAATCGATATATTAAATTTCCTTAAAATATCCTGAAACCATTGGCAAATACACTTATATTTTTTATATAATTTTAATTTTCATACCACTGTATGCATGCATGCATCGTGGACATTGTGAACTTAATAATATAACACTTGTCAAAAGTCGGTCTCCCATACCCAGCTTGTTCGCAGGTGCGAGGTATTCTCCCACCTAAAAAAGTTCCATAGAATTCCACTCCTCATACAATGTCAAATTTACAAATAACGCTAAGATTATCAGATTAACATCATACAAAAATAATAACATGAACTCTTTATATATAAAATCTAGTAACCTACTCATAATAATCTAGTAACCTACTGAGCTTCTTGAGTGTCAGCGCTGTTTTTCAATAGCTGCCGGGAATGTGAGTATAGTCACATAGTAACGGTACGACACTAACCCTCCAGCTATTCAAAAACAGCAATGACACTCGAGAGAAGCTCAGACTGAACTTCCACACATTGAGCGTGAGTGAGCTTTTAGAATACGGGCGTAAGACTACTTTCAAAACCACGGCAACGGTAGATAAAACGATCACCAAAATTCGCCAAAATTATGCAGTAGGCTATTTCATGCTCTTTCCAATGATGTACCGCAAATTGGGGCACAATCACCAATTTCAAAACGGCAAGGATTAATAAGGTGTTATAGAATTACATTGCGCGAACATCTATATTCCGCAAGATCTGTATTTTTAATTGTTGTGAAACTCAACATATTGTGCAGTATTTCATGCTCTTTCTAATGAAGTGAAGCAAATTGGGGTACCATCTCACCAACGTCCATTATATTTGACATTAATGTAGCACAATCGTTTAAAACTGGCTGTGTTAAATGTCACTCGATCGTGTCGTCCTTTGTCGAGAATGGGACAATAAGCCCTGTAGGGATCACCAATCATTAATGACAAAGCTAGTAAATAAATAAAATATACATAAAACGGCAAGGATTAATAAGGTGCTTATTGCTTTAATTTGTTTGTAGAATTACACTCATAATGACTCATTTCTTTTGTTTATATATTAAATGTTAGACAATAGTATTACACTGTGCTAACATCTATATTCAGCAAGCGTTTATACAAAATCGGCCTCCCTAATTGTTTCGAACTCAGCTATATGGTACCATATTCACCACCTGACAACAACTGTTCAGCTGAACCATCCTACACCATCCGACACCACACTACAAGCGTCTGACAAACAAAGCATCTGACACCATCTTACACCATCTTCACCACCTGACAACCGATGGCTAGATTGGACATATATGAAAATCGTTAAGCAGTCGCAGACATGTGCCGAATTTTTATATGAACACAAATGCAGATTCGCGCAGACTGTCTGAGACCGGATCGGCGACGGATCGGGAAAGTTGAACTTTCTCGATCCGTCGCAGATCGTTCATATAAAAATTCGGCACATGTCTGCGACAGTCTGCGACTGCCTAACGATTTTATGTGAACCAGGCTTAACAATTAGAAAGGTTCTGAAAATTAGAATTAATTTATATTCTTTCCGACAAGCTTTAAAGGGTGACAAATTTGCAAGTGATAACTAATGTCATTCTTACACGCCAGCAACTTCGAAGAACAGTCTACTGTGTCTCGGAAGTTTCCACACTCAGAAGTAGAAAAGGAACATTTCTACATTATTGCTTACGTCATTCTCATCTGTCAACATAAAATCTACTGTCTGTCGAAATCGTTTAGGTTTACCTAACGTTGCGTGATCACAAGTTGCGGCTGTAGTAGAAGTAGAACAGCATTATTGTAAACACAAAAACCTCGTGCAATACTGTCTAAGACTACTATTTAATTCAATACAAAGAAAGGGATCAGAGAGCAACGAAACATTTCATCGTCATTTGATTGACATGTTTACGCTCAGCGAGTACATTTCTTTCGGTTAGGAGTTTTCCCCGAGATTAATTCGTACATTCTATATAAATATAAAACGAAACTTTATATAACAGTTTAAGGTAAACAAACCAATGAAAATTATGTCTGTAGTATGACTAATTCTGAATTTTCTAATTTCTTTGAGACATTTTATTTACAGGAGGTAAACAAAGCGAATAGAGCGAAGTTCGTATGTCACAATCAGGACTCATGGCATTGAGGCGCGCATAATTCGAACACACTGGACACACTGGCATTGAATGACTATCCTTGAAGCCAAACTGTACAGTCAAACAATTTCATTCGAGTGCAAAACCAAAGAATAATGATGAAAGACATATATTTACATAATCAAGCTTCATTCAGTGTAGTGTAAGGTGGTTTTATTTGTTAATATCAAGAATTATGTTTACCGATAAAGTATGCTCGATTTCGACACATTTTCAAATTTTACAAAGTTTGCGCGCTTGTCATTTTTGTCAAATGGTAGAACAGAAAGATATTATTGGCGATTTGTGTTGACTAATGTTAGTAGTTTATAGAAAAGTTAAAGTCATGTGCCAATCAAGTGCCACGATTTTGAAATAAGCTTTCGAATTTGACATATTTTGAGACGGTATCCTTTATCCGTTCAGGAGGGTCAATAACTGCGCTGTTTTCTATTTTATACCAAAGAATAATGAACTAAGTCATATCACCAGCGAAAATAGAAGGATAAGTCTATATTTCTGAGCAAAAATTTTGAAATTTAGGTATGAATTTGATTTAAAAAATAGCGCTGAAAATATGTCGATATTGGCCTTCATTCGGAGTTATTTGTATCAAGTTGGTTACCAGTCGATCGAACATCAACCGCCCCCAAAAATAATTTAAAGGAAATTTGAGTGAAATGACATCGATTTTACTTGTTCCCAAGGATAGATCTTCAAAATACTAGAGTATGAAAGAAATCTATTTTTGAGCCCCATACTGACCTGGAGGTTTTTACGGAGACAGCCTCTTAAGCAATGTGAATGACGTTGCAGTGTCCACACACTTGATGCCTCCAGCCAATGAAAATATAGGTTACAAAACAATCATGCATGTCTTTACATGTATTTCCTGAATTTGCTTTACATCATAAATATTATTTAGAATTTCAAATTAGACAATTTGTGACTGAACACCGCTCATGTGAAGCGGTAATCATTGTGACACGATCACTCTACTTTTAATTTATTTTATTTTAAAAATCAACACAAATTAAATAACTTCTAATGCAATAATAAGCAGTTTCGGAAATATGTTTTGTAGGTATGCTATTCTGCATCCTACGTGCTTCCATTCAACATAAATTTTGACCACGAACGCTGCGCAAAAAGTTCATTTAAATAAGGAAGCCCCTAGGCGGTATTTAACGGAGAGGGTTACAGTTTTCGAAGTCTGGACTGCAGGATATTAGTCGAGTGCTATTTTCTTTTGTATATGGGCCGAATCGATGCATGTTATACAAACGAATAAAGAACGATATCAATACCCTAGCTACTCTCCAGACGGAACGAGTTAAGTCAATAAGTTATCAATTTGATATTTGTGATGTTACTCTGAGTGTATATCCACACCGGGCGAGCTTGAAAAATATGCCCGGCCACGGTGGGATTCGAACCTACGACCTTTGCAATACTAGCCCAATGCTCTTCCAACTGAGCTACGCGGTCAGGACGGTTCGAGTAAGTGATATTTCGGAACAGTATCTAGTTCCTTCGACACCAATGTATTCTAGTAATATGATTTTTTCTGTTTTGGTGTCGTGTACTCAGGTGAATATGATATTTGTGATGTTACTCTAAGTGTATATCCACACCGGGTGAGCTTGAAAAATATGCCCGGCCACGGTAGGATTCGAACCTACGACCTTTGGAATACTAGCCCAATGCTCTTCCAACTGAGCTACGCGGTCAGGACGGTTCGAGTAAGTGATATTTCGGAACAGAATCTAGTTCCTTCGATACCAATGTATTCTTAGCCTGCGTAGCAGGCCCTTCCATTTTTCCTCGCTCTCGCCTTCGCATTCCCCCCTAGCTTTTCCCACCCTCGCCCTCCCCCCTAAATAGCGCCTGCTACGCAGGCTAATGTATTCTAGTAATATGATTTTTTCTGTGTTGGTGTTGTGTACTCAGGTGAATATGATATTTGTGATGTTACTCTGAGTGTATATCCACACAACATCACAAATATCCTATTCACCTGAGTACACAACACCAACACAGAAAAAAAGTTATCAATTTATTATACGGAGTGGCTAGAAACAAGAAGAGAAAAACAATGTTTATCAACAAGTTTTTTGCAATAATATTTCAGCATTTGAACACGCAGGATTTTAAGCTTCTCTATAACAATTTTCAACAAAGATGAAATGGTAGCAACATATTTTCAGATATTCGTCCTCGAACCAACGGCACAAAGCGCCGTTCCGGGCATGAGCCTGGGGATAGGATATTTACTCCGCTCGACTATTTTCATCCGGGGATATTTTCACGCGCACCCTATTTTCACGCGCGTGGCTATGATTCATGGTTTTCGTGGTGTCATGGGCGGTTAAGGCTATTTCAGATACGTTAGAGCACCTTGTCACCAGACTTTTTCTGGCACGGCCACATAATTCAATATAGCGCCTGGCAAGGAGTGGAAGTATTTCTTCTCTATTTTTCGAAATTTTTTTGTTGTTATAAATACAAGAAATGACAGGATACGCCTGCAGGTATCTTAGTTTTATCTGAAAAAAGACTTTGACACAGATAAGAAATTTTCTCAGTCATAGTAGAGCACGGATTTGAACAAACTACGCGACCGGACTATCTTTAGCATGATACCTAGACATCGGCAAAATATTTGAAAAATTGTTTCACACAATGAGCTTTGACGCAACGTTGTTTGAAGAAATGAGCAGAATTGTTTACTATGGGAAATCGTACTATAGGACAAGTTTCCTTCGAAAGACTAACTAATGTTTATGACTTCTGTTTCTCCATTTTTTTGCGTAAAACATCCACTGCTTTCCTGTTGAATGCTTTAAATTCTCTAAATTACCATGTTTAATTTAATTGTAAATTGTAAAGCATAGCAAATTAATTTGAAGACTAATTAAAATTGAAATATTACTCAACAATTTGATTAAGTAAAAACAGTTTGTCGGCATAAACAATTTAGTTGAGATCGAATGAACATTACAAAATATTTTGCGAAATGTTTCAGATTAAATAGTTTGGCATTAAGGCAATGCTCATGCACAAAATGCAAAATAACATACAGTACCTAGCCTCCTCGGGAGGCATCTCACCCGAGGAATCGGGTGGTGGGAAAATGTTTGATGAGATACCTGCCATAAAGCAACACAAAAATTTGCACTGCGCATACCGGCTCGCGCATGCAAATTTCGACAAAGCTCAAACTTAGGGGGAGTAGGAAGGGCTTACGGCAAGGAGTGAAGAAATTTTTGTTTTGAACACTATATATTATAAGTGTGAGTATTTGTATATGTTATGTTATGAGCAATAAGTATTATTCGAACTATCAATATAATTATACGCTTTCGAAAGTAGTTCGTTTTTCCTGATCGAAATACATAATTAAAGCCAGAACCTGTAACAGGTAACCTAAAAACAATGTATTAATTTCAACCACTTTTTAATACTTGAATTCGTCGATCTTCTCATTAGCCGGTTTACATGCTGATGTATAGTCTGGCAAATGACGACAGAAATTCCATTTTGCCTCCTGGTCGGAGCTTAGTATGTGGTAAGCAGGGTTGAACATGCGCTCAAATTACTGGAATGAACCATCCAATAATGATTTCTTTCGCCTTGCGATTTTGCGAAGGGTTTGCATGCATTGCAAAATCGTTGATACATGATCAACATCTTCGTTTTATTTGTGAACGAACATAAAAATGTATTGCTTGCCTATATTACTTTGTTTTCCTTTTCCATGCAGCGGTTCGTAATAATCACAATTTTTATCAGCCTGCAAATTCTGAGGATGTTGTGTTTTCGTGGCGTTGTTGAGCTGACAGTTGGTAGAAGGATGTTGACGTTTTCTCGATTTGTAATTTATTGATTTACAGTCAAAAGGTTTTCTGAGACAGTACAAAGAACATTCCAAGAAATTCAGTGTGTTGTGTTCACTGATTACCTGGCCGCTTAGACGGTAACCTACAAAAAATTTTAAGAAAATATCAGAGATGCAAGTGGAAAATGGGGAGAAAACTCTGATATTTACCTCAATCGCGTGTGAAAAGTGTGAACAGCGCATGGTTCTCCCTATGTTCCATGCAATAAAGCTGGAACATCGAATTTTATAGATCTCATAAAGTTATCCATGCAGCTAAATACAGTTTGTTTAGTTTATAGGTTCCGGTTTAAAACCGAACAGAGACCACGGAGCTGTTGGATGGGGGAAGGAGTAATGCCAGCATTTTTGCATTCCATGCATAAAGATAAAATCGCTCCTTGAATTCGAAATCCAGATTGTTTGTCGTGTCTCGCATGCATCATTCCCAGTATTGATTTGAGGTCGTTTCGTATATTTACTTGTTTGCCTAATAGAAACTGCTTCGTATACGATTAATTTTATCATAAATGGGAAATAGTAAAAAATAAAATTAAATTTTTGTGCACACCATGCATAATCTATTGACCAGGCATTCGGGCCAGATACCTTGTACTACTCTGCTACATATTAACCTCAATATATATATATATATATATATATATATATATATATATATATATATATATATATATATATATATATATATATATATATATATATATATACCGGGTGGCGCAAAAAAAAGTTAACCTGTTTGATTTATTTTAACTTAAAAACTAAAAGAGCTATTACAACTAAACTACGTACATTGCATTCAGTATTGTCTAACTTAAATTTTGATATACGCCCTGTGCAATTTCGTACTATATTCACCGAGAGAGCTGCGTTTAAACTTGAATAAACATTTTGGGAAGTGTCGAGAATTAGCTAAAAACGGCCTGTTAAACTATTTTGATAACCCTTACCATTTTATCGTAAATATTCGTTTCAATGTTTTTCTCCTTTAAGTCCTCATTCTCTCTGTTAAGTTCATACTTTTCCTTCTTAAGGTCATTAACAGTTTCCTCAAGTATCAGTATACCGTAAGCAGCATTTTCTTTATTCTCCTTTATCGTTGAAATTTCTTCCGCTCGAGCATCTAGCTTTCTAGTAACATTTTGTGAATAATTTTCCAACTTAGAGTTCATTTCATAAAATTCTGGGGATTTATTGTAGTTTACGTCGTTTGTGTTGGTTGAGTAACTTTGACCATTTATCCGAGTCATTTCATTGTTCACGCTACAGTTTCGTGACCTCAAATGCAAATTTCTATCTGTTGACTCCAAAATATTTGCAAAATGATATTACTTTCCTAACTGTGTTTATATCCTAACCCACCCTGCCAAATTTGCCTTGTGGGAGGAAACCGGAGCAAAATATAAAATTCAATTCCTTTGAAAACACCTAAATTGCAATCCATAAAATTTTAAATTTTTTCTTAAATCGCCTAAAATCGCATTAAATCGCAGTGCTTGAAAGTCCCAGTTTTTCCTAAAATCGCCCAAAATCGCATTATATCGCAGCGATTTAAGGCGATTTACCGCCCCAGAGTAGGCCTAGAGAAAATTAACTCTCTTTCGTTTGGCGCCGAAATATAAACCAGGTTTAAACCGACCTTGTATTTTGCAGGTTCTTATCTTCGGTTCAGTGCATGTTATGTAGCAAATCCAATTGGAGCAAAGTCAAATTGAACATGTTCAAGGATTAAAGCATACTGGCCGAAACAAATTCATTTGAATTGAACTACGTTCACATGATGTATTTTTGAAAGAAGCCTCGCTTCTTTGACTAAAGATTCGGTCTCCCCTCAGTCATGGCTGGAGTCTACCAGCTTCTTGACAACGAATGCTCTATCGTTCTCGGGCAACTTTGTTGTAAAGACAGTTGTTCGGTAATTAAAGAGAAACGTATTTCCGTCTGCCATGATTATTGCAAAATTGTAATTTTAGAACTTTTATCTCGCAGTTGCAATTTGCGTTTGCGTAAAAGTAGCCCATACGGCAATTGTCATATCTTAACGAGAATTTTAGGTATATTTAAATCGATAACTGCATTGAAAAGCCCTAGCAAAATAGCACCTTACATTGGCATAAAATTACATTACTACATGCCCAGATAACGGAGAAATTTAAGCATGAAAGTTGCAGTTGTAATTTGCGTTTGCACTGTAAAAACTGATAGGTTAAAATAACCAAAAAAAATAGGTTATTTGGTTTGGTCTAGGACAACCCGATAAATATAGGTTATTTCAATAGGTTAAAAGAACCGAAAATAAATAGGTTAAAACAAACCATTAAAAATGGGTTGGTTTTTTTAAAACCCATAAGAAATAGGTTGTTTTAATAGGTTAAAACAACTAAAATTAATAGGTTAAAGCAAACCATTGCAAATGGTTACTTTAACCTATAAATCCGTAATACGTAATTTTAACCTATTAATTATTGGTTGATTGAACTAAAGATTTATGGTTATTTTGACAAATAAAAAAGTAATTCCAACCTATATTCAAAAGTTAAAATGACTAAAATTTAAATGTCAAATTTAGCATATTTCAACCAAATAAATATAGGTTGTTTTAACTATAATACAAATGGTACGGATATTCACCAATAATATTTTCGTTGATTTGGCCAATTTTTTTAGTTATAACAACCAGTAAATAACGGTCAAGGTGGGAGTACAAAACAACGCGCACTTTCGTTGGTTAAATGATGTTGCGTCAACTAAATAAGATAAGCTAAAACTAAATAGGGCAATAATTCGTCAGGCAATTAATCATCCAAGTGCGCTATATATAATCAAACAATATTATGAACTTTATATAAAAATATATTTTGTAACATCTAAAACTACAGTAAGTACAGTGTAGTACGTATAGTTTTACTATAGTCTGTGTTCCAGTTGACTACACTGTTACTGACACATAGGCTAGAGAGTTGCATGGTATACGCCCGTATTCTAAAAGCTCACTCATGCACGCTCACACTCAATGAGTGGAGGTTCAGTCTGAGCTTCTCTTGGGTGTCAATGCTGTTTTTGAATAGCTGGAGGATGAGTGGTCGCATAGTAAGGTACGACACTAACCCTTCAGCTAATTTAAAAACAGCACTGACACTCAAGAGAAGCTCAAGATTGATCCTCCAATCATTGAGTGTTAGTGAGCTTTTAGAATACGGGCGATAGTCAAGTATTATATATTATAATGAAAGCAATGCTAAGCACTTAGCTTAGCATTAATTAGATCGCGATCACCATGCAACCCTGTTTGTGCAGTCTCAAACTCTCATTATGTTACATCAATCGATCGCCATATAATCTTAGTTTTAGCTTGTGTTCTATAGTCCACTACACTCTTGGTGACAGTTGGTGTTCTTCACA
>CACRXK020013978.1:0-13483 GCA_902702795.2 Paramuricea clavata
AAAATCGTAAGGTCTCTATTATTTAGTCACAACGTTACAACGTCTAACAATTCCAATAACTTCCTGGGTTTGTAATTTCACGCATATATCAAATGCATAGGATTAGTCATTAGTGTAGGAAACTCCAAATGACGTCCACTGCATGCATGTCCAAGATCAGTGTCTCAGAACCCGGAACATCAAAATCCCATTACTCCATTAAGAATCAAACGCGTAATCAACCATCTTGTCAAAATAATATTTAGCGCATTATCGCCATTTTGTTTGAACTCGCCAAAGAATGCAAAAATTATAAAAGTAGTCTTCGGGCATTCACTCCCACGCAAAACAATATAATAACAATAAATGTATAAAACGTAAATTAGCATAAAAATCGTCAGATGCATTGAAGCTATTTACAATCTTATTCAGTTTTAATAATGACTATAGCTAGTTCTGTTGCTCAATTTAAATAAGTATGAACTTGTAGTGGACATTTCGTTTCTCCGTGGTGGGTAAAGGGGTATAAAAATCGATCTGCGATTACAAAACAACTGAGATGAAATCTGACTTTTCTCTTGGAAAAATACTACTGGTCCGTGGTAAGACAGAATACTAGGTTAACCAAGCTGAATTGTTTTGCGGTTACATGGCATGTTTCAACCGAACTGAGTTACTGAATATTTCAGCTTGAACTGGGATGAAATCTCAGCCCGGGCTGAAATAATGAAATCTCGAAATGGAGCTTGATTTCGCTTCTTTCAAACATTCATAATGTTGTTTATGACGTCTATTATTTGACTGGTGCGAGACTGTGATATTTAGAAATCAAACAGACAAAAATAAAGCCATTTAAACATAGTTAAACAGCTTATATCGCGCGCTGTATTATAAACAGGATTTCGTCGTTGGACGGAGCTGAGGCTAGGTAACTCGGCCTGGGCTAAGAACTCTTCATTTAATCATTAACACTAATGATTAGTAATAATTTTTTCATTTACATTTTTGTTCGTACGCAGACCATATTCGCATTTGTCTGTGCACTGTGCACGTCCGAAAAAGGGTGGAGAAAAAAGAAAGGATATATATTCGCATAAAACTGCTCCTTTACACCATGCATGCATGTCATTGAATTGCCTTCAGTTCTTACTAATATTTGGACTTGATATGAGAACCTTGAATAACACTGCCACTGGTAAAATTCATTTGTTAATGACCAGACTTACAGCCAGTTACAGGCAGACATTCCCCGCAGGACTAGGATTCTCCCGAAAATTAATGCACTCTCCCGATTTTTATAAAATTCTCCCGTATTTTCAGAATATTCAGGGTAGTAGAAAAAATCATAAACATACTGTTTTAGTAGCCTGCGTTGCAGCTCTGAGAGCCGCTATACACAGGCTATGTTTTTAGCAACATAATGATTAATGGTCCGTCTTGACGTTTTTATGAAGTTTTAAAATACTTTTTGACAATTTATAGGATCACTTAAAACAACATATTCCCAGAAAACTTAATTTTCATCATTTTCCCCCGAAGAACTAGATTTCTCTTTGCTTTGGAACTCACTGAACAGTCTCCCTAATTTTTAGCTCCAGTGGTTGGAATGTCTGTACAGGTCAGCCCCTCTGGAAAACCATAGGGGAAACAAAGGGTTAAATACTTAAAATATCACGAGTCGATTATAAATACGTATTGACGACTTGTTTAGTGGATTTCTGGTGGAATGGAATATATAGGAATACTGAATGCCATAAAATCTGGAAATCTCGAACGCGTAAATTATGTAAATGAGAACAAAAACATCTGCAACATGATGCCAAATTCTAGTCAAAGAAATTCTACAACGAATAAAACACTTGTTATTTCCGTTTACTCTGATAGGACTTCTTTGAAATTTGACAATTTATGAAACCTTTTCTAGAAGTGTACAAACGCTTCAGCGTCGAACATTGTGTGCATGCAGGAAAGCATGGAAAGGGTTAACTGACTTTGCATAAATACTAAGAAAAGGACGGAAATAACTCTGACGCATTAAAGTTTAGAAAATAATGAGAATATGGGAGTAAATGTGTTGTCTACTTACTGATCAATAAAGTGATATGTAGCTAGAAGAATGGATGATTCCAGTTATACACCGATTTTCATCTAGACAAGAACAACGCAATCCATTAGCATAGCTGGAAAGAGCGTCTCAAAATGAGTAAAACTGCAACGTTTGGTTGCGAATTGTTGTAAAATGGGGGAAATATAGCCCTGTGAAGTCCGCAAATTACGCGCGGGAAAAATAACCATTTTTTTAGCTGAAACTGAAAGTGGTTATTTTTACCGCGCGTAATAAACACAAATACTGTCTGTATATACAAAATTTGTGAACTTCACTGGGCCATATTTTCTTCATTTTACAACAATAAGCAACCAATCTTTGCAGTTTTACTCATTCTAAGACGCTCTTTCTAGCTGTGGTAGCTATTGGATTTCGTTCTTCTTTCCTTGATCAAAATTTAGTCTGTAGGCGTATAGCTGGAATCAGCCATTGTTCCCTGCGTATTATTATTCTAGTAATAATGTAGCTTCATACTTTTCCGTTAAAAGCGTTTACGGTAAGGTTGTTGTTTGACGAACTGCATGCATGAAGAGTTGGGAATAGCGAGTGCTTACACAATGCTGAACTTGTCAGTTTCATACAAAATTACAGTAAATTATATAGTAGTATCAATACAAATAAATTTTCGACCTACCTGTGGCCTGTGCAGTTGTTTGCGAGGTAGAATCACTATCACCCAATATGTCTTTGATCAAGAATGATTTGTTTGTGTGGTTTGGTGACTTAGGAGGTGCACAATGGAATAATTGATGTTGGAACATCGGTGGTACTGGAAGAATTGGGCTCGGAGGAAATACCAAAGATTGCCATGGAAATGGATTGGCACAAAAACCTTGCATGAACCAAGGTATTGCCGGTAGTGGTGTAGCCAATGACGGTAAAAGATTTGGCGTTGTTGTTTGCGATGCCATAGTAATATACCTCTCCATAGTATCGCATGTATTCATGCCTGTCATATTACTCTTAATATTCATCACAGTTCAGCTGTGAATGCTTTTATAAATGTTCCTACGAAAAAAGCAAGTGTCACATAACATACAAATTAAGTTTGTATAAACAAACTTTTGACTCATAATTTATGACAGCTATCATTATTTCTTTATCTACGCACCTGAAGTAACTTTCCACAGGCCTAGCTGATAAAATCTAAATTTCGCACCTTGGTGGTCTGAAACTAAATCTATAAACAAGAAGGTGTGCTAAGCTTGCAAGGTTATCACCCTGATTCAACGATTGTGCATCAGTTGCAAGTTTACTCTATTTATAAATAATCATTATCAGCATAAATTATTTGAAAACAACGGGATAATAAGCGGTCAAAATCACAACGCTGTGTTATTCAAACATGACTCACCTTTTATATATGGAAACCCATCATACAAATTATTAATATAACGTATATATTATCTAATTTCGAAACATACGTAGGAAATGGGATATTTATAATATTTTGAGGCCTGTGGCAAATATGGCATTGGAATTGCGGTCAGTGGTCACGCCCAATTGTCCAAAGTTTCAATTATGAGACTCATTAAGTATCTGCGCACTCTAAAAGTTCCTCGTGCACACATATATTTAAAGTTTGGAGTGGAAATAATTTCTTCAGTGGCTAGTTGTAGGGAGATGATGTTCTCCGAACCTGCATGGTGACATTGAGTAGGAGGAACACTAGTTCACGCAATCACGCTGGTTTCACTTATATATTGCAAACTACACATACTTAATTTTTGGTACCGTACCACTTTTTGGTTCTTGGACTACCTATTTAGGTAGTCCATTTAGGTAGTCCAAGAACCATAAAAGTGGTACGGGTACCAATTTTATCCGTGCCGTACCAAAAATTGAGCGTAGTGTAAACGGGGCTAGTACAAGAACAAAAAAAGTGGTACCCGTACAACTTTTTGGTTCTTGGACTACTGAAAATAAGTAGTCTCACACCCTATAACAATCTCGTTCCCACACCCAATAATTCAGACTAGCACATGCTAAAGAATTTATCAGCGTGAATTTATCAACATTGTCATACTTGAACTTTTAAAGTTTTTACAACGGGACTGCACGTGAAAACCAGCAGTTAGTAAAAAATTATTACTCAACAATTTCCTATTGGTACCGACCCTAACTTTAATGGATGGTCTCTAATTGAATATTGATTATTGTTTCGCTCTTCATATTATAAGATGTTGTGCTATCTTACAAACCATGTATGTACAGGCTTTGAGTCAAGCACACTTCAAAAAAACTTTAAAAATTAAGAAAACTTCAGGTTAAAAGGTCAACAAGATTTTAATTAAATAGCGAAGCTCGTAAACGATACCCCTCAAGTTACAATGTTTCAAAATATATTATGAATAACTTTATCCTAAAGTCCAAATCCAAACACTGAGAAAGGTGATCACTTTAATTTACTTTTAGTCAAAATACTGGGACAGATCGAATTTTGGAGCCAAGCCTATAACGGCTTATTGACCGAGCGTGAGGTCTGTACTGTGAAATAACAGACCGAGGTTTTTTAGTATGGACCGCGCGACGAAGGAGCGAGGTCCATGCAAAAAACAGAGGTCTGATATTTCACAGTACAGACCGAACAAGCGAGGTCAATAATCGGTTTATTATATGGCTGAACCGAGTCTGTGAGCATATGCTTTTTGCGCGAATTAAATCGGCTATCGTCAGTTTCACTGGGTAACAATATACGGTAAGCATGCATGCTCAATCAAAAACAATTTGGTTGTTTGAAATTTTTATCCATCAATTTTAATGACACACAATTGGAAAATTAAAAAGCAAAATTTTTTTCTGTTTGCAAAGCAAAAATTTCCCGCCATGCAGATAAACGACATCCGGGACACCGGTCCAGATACGGAAAATACGGACCACGGTCCGGATATGGGTTTTTAACCAATCAGAACAGAGAATTTTGAAAAGCCATATAATAATAATTATTATTACACCGATCGTTTAAAGAATTATTCAAGGTGCATTTACCCAAGCCCGAGGAACATTTTCCCAAAAAAATAATTACGCGTTGAGTAATGATAATGAAGTCAAAATAAGGACAGTTCTGCTAACGTGTCCCCGGCCATGCGTTCTTATATCTTCCCTCGACCTATATGCCAGGGGAGCAAATATGACCAGTCCCTATTGAGTGTCCGGTCATATTGGTCCCCCTATTGAGGTGCTTGCGAAGAATGCTAGTCTCTGAGCAATTTACTATAACACAGTGGCAGTGGAAGTCTATTTTGGCGGAGGGGGGGGGCTAATTTTCAACTAAGTTGGGGACGCAGTTTTCATCCAAACACGGCAAGCAAAACATGATCCAACTGTAACAGCAGTAGCAGAGAAAGATATTGTTAAGTTAGGAGCGCTGAAAACTAGGGGATCCAGGAACATGCTCTTGCGGAAAAATTTCGGGAAAATTTAGCCTGGCCTGGCTGGGTAATGCCATTTCCTGCACTTCCTGGTACCGAGTTGAAGACTCTGGATAGCAACAATGCTGCAAAAATTGCTTCTTATTAAATTCAGGTTTGGTCAGTTTTGGATGACGTGATCGAGGGCTGAAATATCTCCAGCAAGTTAGCATAGTTGAACTACCTGGCGATGGAAACATATACGACTTGATGTATTTTTAGGGCGGTTTAGCACCCTGTGAAAATATTGTTACGGGTGCTGAAGCGCTCCCAGCTTTAAGGAACATAGTCATTGACCATAATGTTGGTAATATATGTGACACTTCATGCCTTTCAGCTAGCGATCAAGAATCTTCATATTCTGATCATTTTTTCGGGGGGGGGGGGCTCAGCCCCCAGTTCCACTTCTTGGGGGCTACAGCCCCCTAGCCGCTAACCTGCGATCATGCGGTATTTTTAGTACGGGTAGATTATGGTCTTTGTTCCGCCTCCCCTGTAGCCTACGGTGTAGACCCCAGCAGAAACTGGGACCTACACCGTAGGCTACCTCCCCTGCTATAACATACCAACATCATGATTATACCTATGAAAGTAAAACTAATGATACTAACACTATACAAGTCGAAACCCAGAGTCCGAGTATCGTGTGTCAGTGTGGTGTATTGGTAATCAAACTGACAGCACATGTCAGATATTTGCCATGATGAGTTAGGCCCTTAGGCATATTTGGTGTGGGGGCCCTGTTGACTGTACTGTTGTCATTGTTTGACTGAGATATTATGTTTATATTGAATATTTATAGAATATTCTGGAAAATTCCGTGTCTACAACAACAACAATATAAAAGTCTCCAACACATGCAACAACTAGGAAGAATAACCTTTGTTTTATTTGAGATGGAATAAAAAAAATCAGCTACCGTTGTCGATGGAGGCTTTACCATTTAGCATTATTAATTTTGCATTTTCCCATTGATTTTTAACCTGCATTTTTTACGTTTTCTAATTTTCTGGGCGATAGCGTTGGCGCTGATGGGGGCCTCCAACTGTCGAGAACCCTTAGTTTTTGAACTAAAGCCTGGTTTCCATTGAGTTATTTGGTCGTAACTGTCGTGACCAAGTCATCTTCGATGATGTGAAATAGTCTAGATCTATCTACCTTGTACATGTCTTCTGTGTACTGTATGCAAATCAGTTTTTACTTGTTGAAGCGTTATAACGACACTCTTTTACATCGGTTACCTTGATATGTTCACGACAGTTACGACTAAATGGAAACCAGGCTTAACTCTGCCCAATGAGCGTTACGTTTAGTTCAAATTATGATGAATTCTCTGTCGTTCAATGCATCAATTCATAGTATCAGAACCCTATGCGATGTATAGGTTATTTTGAGGTAACCGGAGGCGGGATATGTGATTTATTCACCAAGGCGCGCAGCGCCAAGGTGAATAAACACATATCCCCGAGGTGCCTCAAAATAACGTACTTATTTTTCACATTGCGAGGTCGCGTTCATGAGTTAGAATAGAAATAATTCTTAATGCCATATTGCCTTCGTTATGTTGTTTTCTCTCATTTCTTGTGCTGCAAAGACATTGCAGGTGAATATTAGAGGGGATTATTGGAGGGAAATTGATCAGTTAGAGGGGAATATTGGATGTATTCCCCGATAAGAACAAAGGAAACCGAGCAGCGGGGTGAAAAATAAGTGTCCTTATCACAGTCTTTACGGCAGTTTAATCGCCACTGCACATTACACATTATCACTTTTTCTTTGTTTAAACATTGATAGACTATGGATAATTATGTCATGTGCACAGTATTTTGTCTTCCATGATTTAAGATAGAAATTACTTGATTCTGTTCAAGATTAGCATCATAGAACAAAACAAAGCATTGTGGGATGCCCAAGAAGTATTAGACTGACATATGCATCGGCACGAGTTGAAGGTGGTATATCTTATGCAACAAGGATGGGAATGCTTTGTATAGCTTGTGATTCGTCTTGATGGAAACGTTCGTATTTTTTAATAATCTTAACTGAAGTTTATGTAAATCATACAAGCTCCTTCACGATCTTGATTTCCAGTCCTTGGTGTGTTTCGCATGATTTATCAATGAAAAATAGAACATTGAACACGCACATTATGCTTATCATGAGCTATCATGCACTGGTCTTGTAGTATAATACATATGCATGCTTATCGGACCAGCGACCCTGCTTTACATTTCAAAGATGTTCATATATTGGTTAATTAATTTAAGCGGACTAAAAAACAACTCGAAACTAACTTGACTAGAAATATTGTACCGACAAGAAATGGTTATCTACTGGTCAAGATATAGAAAGTCAAGATATAGAAACACTGCATCCCTGTACAGTTCTTGCTTATTCCAGTAGTCAGAAGCTTTCATTCAGTGAATGACGTTCAAATTAAAACGAGGCTTTATTTCGCCCCCATTCGAAATGGCGGCGATTTTCACTTGAAATCAGATCATCTGAAGAAAAAGTCAAGGACGTCATTTTCCTCTACTGACCCGCTTTCTGTAGAGGAGAGAGGGATATGATACAAAATACCAACGAAATATCATATATCGATAAGTGCTGTATGTCGATGACAACCGCTCATACAACTGTGAAAACATTATCAGTTTAAGTCCACATTATCCCTGATGACAGGATATTCTGCTTACTTCATGATAACATTATCAAACAATTAACGAATACTTAGGGTCGTCATTGCATTAACATGGGTGGTTAAAAAAACAACCAGTTAACAGGTTGAGTACCTCATGATTGTTGTCGTAAAAATGTGGAGTGTTTACGCCCCATTACACCAAAGTTTACATTAAAATGACACATAAATCTCAACACCACAAATGAAATATTTTAATGGTATGCATTGCTTCAGGTAATTTTGGTACATTTACAAAATGCTCTTATTAATTCTTTGTCGACCTCTATTAAAAGCCCCGGTCAAACAAGGATGAGAGTTGGCAGTTACGTATTGTTACGCTAACCAAGGTCGCGTGAGTACCAACTCTCATCAGTCTCATCCTCGTTCTTTCATCCGGGCTTAGTTACACTGCAGTTTGAGTTAGGGTAAGGAATTATAACTCTTTCAGCGCTAACCTGATTCAGAACATATGCAGCAGGAAACAGAATATTTGGAAGAAACTTTAAATGTTTGGTATATAACTTTAAATGTTTGGAGTCCAGTCCTGGGACTAGATCAAAATTAACTATTCAGTCCTAGGACTGGATCAAAACTAATTCACCTCACTTTAATAATTATTTATTCGTACGAGATGTCATTTCGAATCCTCCAATTCGGACTGGACTCAAGTCCTCGCATTTTGATCCAGTCCTCGGCTTCGCCTCAGACTTGATCAAATTGCACGGACTTGAAATCTAGTCCAGTCCTCATAGACATAGTCGGATTTGAAATATTATAGGAATTGCTCACTATACCACCTTGTTTGAAAGACACACTAGGTTGCGCTAACGCAGAGATCGAATGCGTCAGGCCTAGAACTGAAAGGTAAACACACTGAACAAATGCTACTTTTAACGTTCATTCATATATATATTTTACAAACTTTAAATGGTGGTATTATATGATATATACAAATCTCCAAAGATATGACTGACCAATCTCAGTAATACGGAAAATAATCAGATAATCACACGACCTAAGTTATTGTGTATTACAAAATTTACGGCAGACCGTTCCGCGGCGGGCCGTCTGTCAGTGTCACTGACTATAATGAAAAGCATATCCAAATTTGAAGACATGTAACGAAAATATCCAGCATGAGCTCCACCTTTGAATTTACTATATGAGTAAATTCTTAAACAAGTCCGAATTTATCATTATGATAAATTCGCGGCAAATTTTGAATTTATCATAATAATAAATTCGCGGCACCTAACACTAATCCTAACCCCAACCCTAACCACTAACCCTAACTTTTTAAACTTTTCTTGCTTTTCAAAACTCTTTTAAAGCTTTTTAAAACTTTTTTAAAAACTATTTTTTTAAAAAACTTGAAAAACTTTTTATGACATGCCTTTTATGAATTTGGGTGTTTTGTGGGTGTTTTTACGTTTCTTTGAATTTCGTCCGTCCCTCACGCTGCAGGAAGTCCTAAAAATTCTTCGTCTGACAATATATATTTTTGTACTTCCTGCTTTATGAATCATCAATTTATTTCCAAATCTTGATTTAAATTTACATGATTTTGCATTATTTTCTAACTTGTGTCCATTTTTATATTATTGTTAATAATTTAAACTTATAATATTTACAAAAGTAGTTCACAAAATCTTTAACCTCTTACAATCATAAATATTTTAAAAAGAGAGAAAGATGAAAAATAATGATAAAAATGAAAAATAATAACGCACGTTTACCGATGAAGGTAAACCCAGGAAACCTAAGGATTTTTCTATTGATAAGAACATCATTCTATATAAAACAGGGTGAACTGCAAATAAAACTTTACATGTCTTCGGCGGATGAAATTCAGCGTATGTTCATACTGTGGCTTTGTATCTGATAACATACTCCTAACTACCCTCCCCTCGATCGTGAAGCAGACGTTTTCGGCGTTTATCATGTGTTTGTAATGCTCGGCTGGAGGAAATTCTCGTCAATAGAGAACCTAAAATGTTCTTCATGAGCTCGCTTTATTTACATACCGGCTCAGTTCCGGTATATCGTCACGTGCAGCAGATGGTGATCAAACAGCAGTTATCACGCCAGCAAATAATGCATGTAACAGTCTTGCATTTGGAGGTAAGCTGAGATGTATAGTTGAATTTGGTTACTCAGTTCTACTAGTGACTACTAGTGTCAACAGTTCTGAAGTTGACCACCATGTATTGCCTCGTGACGTTTACTATATAGCTGTTCATTGATTGAAATCATGACGTCACATGAATCAAGCAGCGTTGTTATGTCGTTATCTGCCTTCAAACTCAGATTTTATTTTTAAGTTACTCAGTTCGTACTCCTTGGCTTTAGTACGTAATGTCACAATACTGGTTGCACGTTGTTCCTGTCCGGGTGATTCTTCTCGAGTTCCGGCCGATGGTAGTCTTTTGGAATCGTACGATAACGGGGATAACTGTGGTGATAGGGTGGGGTGTGATGCAATCACATGTTGTCTATGCACTCCATTACACGAGCAATGATATATTGGTGTACCTAAAGGTCCCAAACTGCCATTGGTTGTACACTCATATCGAGCCATATACCCCCTGATATCCATAGTGCTGTGTAGATCTGGATATATCGAAGGGTTAATACAAGGCTCTTGTTGATGATAATACGCTACCGCACCTGCAGGGTAGGGGTATGCAGAAGCAGTTGGGGATGTGAAAGGATATCGGTCAAATCCAGCACAGAAAATGTGGGGAGCAAAACCAAATGTTCTCATCTTTTCTCGTTTCCGCCATTTTGCTCTTCTGTTTTGAAACCAAACCTAAAAATAACAGGAAATCTTGTTAGTAAATGGATGTACAAATGTCTATATATATAAAACTAAAGATACTGCATGGATACACCGAGATTGGACTATTTTCTGCGATGTTTGTAACACACTGAAAATTCTGGTAGAAATTATATTCGATCATTTAAAATAGAATTGATGTATCTGATCATATAAATATTGCTGAATTAGAGGTTTAGCCATAAATTATTGTAATGTAAAGTGAATATGCATGTAATTGTAAATTAATTATTCCAAATGGTTTATTGCCGCTGCATGGTTTCTTTACATTCTCTGTAATTTCATCTATGAACAAACACCCACGATCAAGCGGTAATATCAACGAGAATGCGGCCTATAATGTGAACGAGAAACTAATCTCATTGAGTAAACAGAACCATTATATACTATGCCGCCAAACTTATGATCGAGACAGAAAATGACCAGACGAATTAGCGGCTCATTAGTACTTAATTGATGTTAAATGCGTAAAAGAACAGGCTCAACCCCGTATAGTCTGTGGAGCAAAGCCGGGTTTCCACTTCCTGTACACATATACTGAAACTAATTACATATCTAATCAATTCTTTTCAATTTCAAGTTTTCAACAATATAGAAATATCGTTTCACATGGTTCGCACGAAGAAATTAGCTAGTAAAAAACTGGATTATGTTTCACTATTATTTTTTATAGTGTTCTACTTCAAACTCAGCAGGCGATTATTACGTTAAAACTGAAACGTGCACTACCTCGCAGACACGTTTAAATGAAGTGATATCCGCTAATATAAACGACTGCCGCGAGTTTATCCCAGTGCCAATCAGGCCCGTAGCTGAGGGGGGGCCTGGGGGGCATTGCCCCCCCCCCACTCATTGGGGCAGTGCCCCCCAGTGCTCCCCCACTCCGAAATTCGGTATGAAAAATTGAGATAAAGGACCTGGAAAGCAATTGTAATCATGGGACATATTCTGTAAATTTTGTGATGTTTCGAAAAATTTTGTTAGGTTTGGGAAAAATTTGGTCTGTCCGGAAAAAATTGGTCTGTCCGGAAAAAAATTTTGACCCCTAAAATGGTACACTGACCGAAATTTTTTTGGCGACGGGGGGGGAGGGGGGGAGGTCGCCCAAAGAAATTCCGGAAAAAATTTTTCTCATCTCAAACCGTCTGTTATATTCTTTCTGCAGTGCCCCCCCAGAAATTGAGAGCCAGCTACGGGCTTGGTGCCAATGATAGGTGGGTACGGGAGGTACAATAACCACTGGAATTCATACTCTCCCTCTCGCCCCTCCACGGAAAATATGGATTTATACGGTCGGAAGAATAAGTCCATTTCCTGCAATTTTAATATGTGGTACGGATTATAAGACTCAACTTTTTTGTTTCGGAACAATCCTCAGGGATATAGTGAAAAAATAGTTTTGCATATCTCTGAGGTCGGTTATGAAATATAATTGAAAAACTGCGCGTCCTCCACGACAAGCGGTAGGTCGTCGCGAAAATATTTCGTGCAGTTAAATTGAATAAGACTCCCTACCAGTCCGCGTTGACTCGATAGCTCAATGTGTCCAGGAATCCAAAGATGCGAGTCCGAACTTGCTCGTGACAATAAACTTTTTCGTTGTTCATTGCAGTGTGAGAATAATGTGAAACTAGTTTCGGCCTCTTCTATGGCGGGCATTACCTCTCCACCCCTCTCCCAACACTTTAAATGGCCCAGGTACTGCCAATTTCTAATCTGATCCCAAGTTCGATACTACTATAACTCGCTCCTGTCCAAATATCAATCTGGTCAGTCTGTTCAGTCACGGCACTTATTCAGATGTGTGACACATTTTATGAGAACATGGATAATGGACAGTTCGATGATCGGTTGTTTTTCTTGACACTTGTAAAGTTTTTGATTCGTTTAATCATAAAATCTTATTGCAAAAGATGGAAGACAAATCTCGAAAAATAAACGTTGAATTGGAATGGCTTGAATCCTACCTGACCATGCAATAACGAACAATTAAGTGTACATTGTTAACGGCACAATGTCACCATCGATCTAGCTAAAAAGAGTGTTTGCGGTGTTCCGCAGGGATCATTTCTAAGTCCTTTGGTTTTGCTGTTTTACATTACATTAAAGATCTACCAAAATGCCAGAATGTCTTGATAAAACTACACCTCATGTATATGTCGACGATACTTAAATGTCCTCTAACGCTAATAATTTATATACAGCGGAACTTACTGAAAACCTAAATGATGAGTTGAACAAACAAAGTCGGAATGTTTTCTTATTGCAACACCATGCACAAACCCAACCTCGCAAGCAAGGGCCTCCACACCCGCGGCGGGACGGAGACCCTTGTGAAGGCTGGTCACGTGACCTCCCAGATTCTGGGAGGTAAATCAAATTATACTGAGAGAGGGGTGGTTGAGGAGCGGGTTTGTAAATTTCTCATATTTGGGGAATATGAGAAATTTACAGACCCGCTCCTCAACCAC
>CACRXK020013979.1:0-13483 GCA_902702795.2 Paramuricea clavata
CTACATGGCATCTCCAGTGCTGTAATATCATAATTATATAGCGCTACTATCTATATACGTCATAGTATACTTTAATAATTCAATGTTGTTTTGCGTTGCGGTTGAATTTTCTTTTCTTGAAGAAAATACAGTAGAGACAGTTGTATATATTGACGATGTACTGTACTCTAAAAATAACGATGCCGATATATAAAATCAGTCAATACTCAATAGACACAATACTCAATATTCAATAACAATGTCATGTGTGTTTTACTATGTCTATAGTTTATATAGACTGTAAAAGCTTGGATATGTTTATAATGAAAGGTAAAATAAGACCACTGACTGGCACTGTGTATATATATTTTATTTATCAGTATTGCAACGCTTTCGATCTGGGAGGGAAACACAATGATAATACAGTATAAACAATCAACATTGTTGCCAATTTCATATCTGTATAATAAAACTAAGGATTTCAAATAATTAAAAACTGGTCTGTAGTGTAGACAGGCGAGGTCCCAACCAATGCAATACCGAATAAACCAAGAAGCTGTATTATACGAATACTTTCCTTTATGATACGTTGAAAAATTCAAGCAAACTGCAACAATATTAAACAAAAAAGTCAAAAATATGTTCTGTCTGTTATCGTCCACTGCATTAAACGCGACTGCCATTTCACCATCGTTTTCTCGACCGGAAAACAGACAAACGGTATTTTAATTAATAAACTTTCTCATTCGGGAAGTGTAATAAAGTTTTATGCCTACATAGGCTCTATTCCAAGATTTATGTCTCAACTGGAAACGCTCTAATCCTCTATGCTTAATTAATTAGTAGTTACTTCACCAAGCAAACGATTTGGCTAGACAAAGAGTTCGGCAAATATTGGGTCTCTTCAAAAACACTTAAAACTGAGTGAAAGAATAAATGAATTTTAAAAAAAAAATTAAAATAAAAAAAAAAAAATTGCCAAGATAGAGCTATGTTTGTCGCGTTACCAACGCTCCTATTGAGAAGTTGTAACATAGAAGCTTTGTGGGGAAGCTGCTGGTTAATTGTCTTGGCCCCATTCAGGTTTCCTGTATTGCAGGTTTTTCCTGGCCTCCCTGACTATCCAGCTGTAGTATAAGCGATGGTAATTCTCAAACATGCACAAGCCTTACTATCATCTGGCAAAAGCTGTCCTCTATATGAATACAGCTGTTGTGGGAGTGGGATTGTTCGTCTATGGGGAATACACTCAAGTGTCAGATACACTTTATTGTATTTGTGGGGTTGAAGTGCTCCCAAAGGTCACCTTCATGCCCATGCATAGACTCATTCAATGTAAATATAATCGGCCGAGTTATAGGAACTGTCCAAGGGACCCTTACCCCTTGGTTCAGGTTAATAAGGTCAGAGGGGGTCGCTACCCTTCTGGCATGTGCTCTGGGGACCCTTACCCCCAGAGCAGCTCTGGGGACCCTTATCCCCCGGGCAGCCCTAGGGACCATTACCCCTAGGGTTATCAGAGCGGGCCTTATATATACCCCGCAGGATGAAATATAAGGACATAAAGAGTCTGTTTGGTTAAATATACATATAATGTGACACTTATTGTAACAGGAGTACTTCACCCCCATAACCCATTCTCCCACACAAAAGCTGTATGTGTCTATTCTTAATTCTTAGCTCAGTTAGCTGGCAGGAGAGCAATTGTTCCATTAATTGAGGAACCGACTCGAATCACTGCAACTAATGAAATCATTTTGGACTTACTCCCTATGTATTGTACGAGTCAATTTACACTTAGCCCACCAGCAAATTGTGACCATAATGCTATTGTTGCCAAAATTAAACAGTCATAGAGCGTATAAGAGGACTACTTATAATTTTAATGTGGTAAACGAAAACCTCCTGAGTAGTTTACTACTGTTTATGATATAGACACCCTCTATGAGATCTCTTTTTCACGATTTCTTACTATTGTAAATAACTTTATACATTCGAGAGTAATTGCTGTTCGTCCAAATGATAAACTCTGGATGAACAGTATAATTAAACGATCAATACGTAGGCGTAACAGATTGTTGCGCAAAGTATAGAATAAAACAAACGTCCTAAGGATTGGAATCTTTACAAAACTCAGCGTAATTTAACGGTCAGCATAATTCGGAAAGAAAAAGCCTCTTATTATGTGAAATTAAATGTTATGTTAGGTAATAATCCCAAAATAAGTGCAAAGAAATGGTGGGGAGTGCATAGTTAAATCCATATACGGCACAAAATTATATATGTTCTTCAATTCCACCCTTGAAAGAAAGTGATATTTATGTTACGATCCGAAGGAAAAGGCGCAACTTTTCGATGATTATTTTGTTTCCCAGGCAACACTGGATCCACAACGCCCTCCACCGCATTTTGCTAGTCAGTTTTCGCCGAACTCATCGCTGTCCAGTATTGTTGCCAATCCTGATGCAGTGTTAAAGGAGCAGTGTCACCTGGTGCGCATCTTTTCTGCAGACGCGAAAAATTACGGCAGTAGTTTTTCAAGTTTTTTAATTCAATATGGCCGTTTCGGGAGGCGAATTAACAAATTATATGCAGAAATATGCATAGTTTCGTACCGTAGAGCTTGAATGTCGTAGAGAACTACATTTTCCGACTTTTTTCAAAATTTTTTTGTTATATGCGCAGAAAAGATACGCACCAGGTGACACTGCTCCTTTAAAATTGTTCTTAAGTGTTGATATTTCTAAATCATGCGGCCAAGACGGCATTGGGAATCGTACGATTTAAACTTTGTACATATACTATTTATTACCGTCTCACCAGATTAATTAACATATCCCTTTCTCTAGGTCAATATTCCATGCAAACAATGGAAATTTGTCTTTCCTATTTTTAAGAAGGATGAACATAACATAAAATCTAATTATCGTCCTGTGTCCCTACTACCAAGTTTTCTAAAATTTGCGAAAAAATTAAATAGTTTTTGTTCGCCTTTATAACTGCTTGATCGATTACATAGTTTACAGTCCGGCTTTCGTCCTGACCATTCAACTGTTTTGCAATTAACATATGTTGTTCATCAAATATATTCTAGCTTAGAAGAAGGAAAAGAAGTAAGAGCTGTGTTTCTAGATATTAGTAAGGCATTTGACAAAGTTTGGCCCGAGGGGTTGATAACAACTTGAAATTTCTTGGAGTCAAAGGTACATTACTAAAATAGCTGGCGAGCTATCTCTCTAATCGTTTTCAACGAGTAGTTGTGGAGGGGACCAATTTTAACTGGGAAAAAGTCAATGCTGGAATAACCCAAGGCCACTCCTGTTTCTGATTTACATCAACGATATTACTAATAATATACAATCTGAGGCTTTTTTATTTGCTGACGACACTATGATTTTAGATGTGATAGATTCTCCAACAACCTCTGCTGTAAAGTGTAATACTGATCATGCATCTATATCTAGTTACCATGAATCCCAGTAAAACACGATCTATATGATTTTTGTTTGTTAAGAATAACAAGCCTGATCACCCTTGATTTTTGTTAAATCAAGCGACTATACGAGACGTTAAATTGCATGGTCACTAAGGCATTAATCTTTCAAGTGATCTCTCCTGGCAAAATCACATATGTATTATATTAGCGAAAGAGCGGCCAAAAGATTGAAAATATATGCTAAAAGGTTTGAGATTTCGTCTGAACAGATCTACAGTGTGTCCCAAAAAGGTACCCTTATAACAATAGGATACTTTCTGTACAGGGTACTTTTTTGGGGACACACTGTACATTGAATAGCATATATATTTCTTTAATTAGACCTTTAATGGAATATGGTGATTTTATATGGGATGGTTGTGGGCCTGAGAGCAGTAATGCTGTCGAAAGAATTCAATTTGATGCAGCTCGCCTTGTTACTGGCGCTTTAAAAGGCACTAACCGGGTATCTCTGCTAGAAGAACTCTCTTGGGATAAATTAGAAACCAGACGATATATTCACAGATAGTCAGTTTTATACAAAAGTAAGAACAGAATGGTTCCCGACTATCTTTATTTTGTCGTACCAAACCGGTGATGATAATTATATGCAATTTTCTATGTTCTTCATCTAGATTTCAACAGTTGTTCTTTCCATCGGCTATATCTGCTTGGAATTCCTTATCTGATTCAATTAGAAATCTGCCATCTTTTACTAATTTTAAAAATTCAATTAAGAGACTATTTTGCGAAAAAACGTCCGAAGATTTTCGAAGTCGGTGCTAGGTATCCTTCAGTTTTACACAGAAGATTTCGGTTAGGTAATAGTACTTTAAATGATGACCTTTTCCGTCATAATTGTATACCGTCTCATACTTGTGCGTGCGGACACCATTGTGAAACTACTGAACATTATTTGTTGCGTTGCCAGCTTTGGGATACTTACGTACCGTTCGATTTTACTTACTACGGCTGCAGAATGTCTTGGGAATTATTGGTTCAACTCTAACAGAACTGGGAAACTTCCTTTTTTGCATTCTGGATGTAATAACGTTGCCTTTAATGTAAATCATAGATTGTTTTTTTGCTGTACAAAGATTTATAATTGATACATCTCGTTTCTCAGTTCGTAAATAAGGTTAAAAATATTGTAAGTAGCTGTTTAACAAGCTGTCTGAGGTGCTACAAAATTCTCGACGTTTGTGTTTCTGAGAGCTTGTTGAAGTATGTAATTAACGCGTGTTTCAAAGCGATGAGCTGATTGTGATATATTTAAAACGTTAATTACTCAGATGTTGTGTGATTCTCGTATGTTGCTTGAATATGTAAATCTTTATTTTTGTGCAAGAGCCCCCTAGAAGAGCCAACTTGAGCTCTTGGGGCAATTGCACCAAATAAATATGTTTAAACTAAAATTTCTATAACGGGTTAATCCTACTTCAGCGATATGAATAAGCTTCAAATAACAGTATTTATCTCAGTCCCTTATGCAGAACATTCTTATTAAATTGACCTATAATTACAATGCATCACAATAGCTTTGTTGGACATATACAAGGAGCGCGTTTAGAATTATTTGTAAATCGGTTACTCTGACGATGATTCGGCAATAGCCGGAAATTAACCGCTTAAATTTTCATATTGTTGTTGTCCATGCCTGTTGTTCTCTTTTCTGAATTCGAATCTTATTAAGTCTTCCAATTTACTAAAAATTGTTGCGCACACGGTAGTGGCACAATATATAGTGTTTTTCTCAATACAATTTATACTCGTTTTTGATGTTTTCAAAAGAATAAAATAGTAAGTTGTCCTTCAGCCAAGAAGAAAACACGTCGAATGAATTCTCTGATGATTCAGTATCTCATGTATAAGATGCAATATGAGGACTGGACTACATTTCAAGTCCAAATCACGTCCAAGGTAAAACCGAGGACTGGATCAAAATGCGAGGACTTGATATCTAGTCCAGTCCGAATTGGAGGATTTGAAATGAAATCTCATACAAATAAATCACTACTTTTAATTTTGATCCAGTGCAAGGATTGAATTAATTTTGAACCAGTCCTATGACTGGATCAATATAATTCAGCAGGTATTCAGTATTATCATGTGTGCAAAATAAAGCTATATGTTTGGCTAAGATAATTCACTATGAGAATTATTGATCAATTTGAGATTGTTTGATACTTTGCTGGCTCAAAGCAGGTTGCCGATTATCACTACCATGCAGTACTAGTTTGCGAGAGCTAGAAACACGGTGCTCGCTGGAGCAATATACAAGGAATCAATCCTATAATTTCTTGAAATTATTTTAATTTCCCAAATTTCCTTGCAAAGTAAAAAATAACACAGTCCTTTTTGCATAGAAAGATATTATTACATAGAGAATAATGAAAAATAAAGAAAGTACAGAAAGAGGCATTAATATATCATCTACAGTATAATAATTATCAGTTTAATTACATGGACTTATAAAATTTCTATAAGGGGTTAATCCTGCTTCCGCGATATTGATAAGCTTCGAATAACAGTATTTATCTTCCTCCCTTGTGCAAAACATTCTTAATTATTAAATTCACCTATAATTACAATGCATCAAATCATAAAATTTAAATTTACTGGATCGTTTGTATTATAATAATTCATATCAACTTCCAGCTTTTGTTTTACACAATATCGATTCAGAAGTTTTTGGCTGTTTACCCTAACCCTAACCCCAACCCTAACCTAATCCTAGCCGTAACCAGCTAACTCTAAGCCTAAGCTAATCCTAACCTAACCCTAAACCAGCCAAGATGGCAATGCTCTGATATGTTTATTTTGCGCAGTTTGCCAGATTTTTCTTAAAATTGACTGTCTAAGTGAATTCTAGACTTTCGTTTGATTGGCTACCTAAGATCATGCACCACTTCAATATGATTGGTTTCAAAAATGGTGTAATCATAGTTAATAGAGGAGATGGTTTGGAAACCCATTAGCATTACAATAAACCTTGTTACCTCGGGTCGGTACGACACCGAGGTCTTAAATTCGGCTCCTATTTTTTTTTTATTGTTTTTTTTTCCATTTGTGTCGAGCCGCGCGCGTAGTCGAAGATCGAAGAGCCTGCGGAGGAGACGACAACTTCCGGTAAATAAGTGTACTTCCGGCAAGCATCGGCCAAAGCGAAACGGAACCCGAAGCTGTCCTTGCACGAAATCCGTCAGAATTGTTGATTTAAAACCAGAAGATGTGATAATTTTGACATACATGTTTAGCTGGACAACTATTCTCGAGTATATGTTGATATAATGTACAATACATCGTATGCATAGCATGGGAATACCGCGGCCAAGTTTCACTTGTTTGATACTGCTAAGCATTTTATGTATGGTTCTTACTGTATTAAACTGGTAGACAGCAATTTTGCCAATTGTCCACTTATCACATTCTTCGACTGTAGTACAACTATTACTAATGATGGATCAGTTATATGCACCTAATTATATTTTCGGTACTTTGATATATTTTATAAATATCTGAAGTGACTGTCATTCTGCTATGTGCAATCAACAAAGCTAGCTATGTATATCATTCACTCGTCCACAAAATATCCCAAATAACTAGAAAATACATGCATGCAGAAACCCTCGCCTTGCTGGCAAAACCATTGTATTTTCTGAACATGAAGTATCTAAGTTGTCATGGTGACACGATAATTTTTTAAGAATGTTCTTACAAATGAAAAATCGCCTATAAAATATCACTTTTAATCACAAAAGTATTAATTTCCCAACATATATATTTAGGTATGTTATTATACGTAATATAAACCTCGATTTAAGGTAAAATTCAACCACAAACGCTTCGCAAAGCGTTTTAAAGTCGTTAGTGTTCTTTAATATAAAACTAAACTGCCTTTTAAAATGCCTTTATCGATAAACTTTAAGTTTGCAATAAAATGATTTAAAATTCTCGCTTGCAAATAACTTTGCTTTCTTATTTATTTAAAAAATTCAATATCATAATAAAGTGAATCAATATTAATTAAAGATACACTGAAATTATATGCTGTCTTGTTTAGTTGTTTCATATACGCAAAAATCCGTCGGGTTTTAAAGCCATTATAAAATCAATATTTAGAACAAACTTACCTTCGTTAACGTCGGCTCCCTTCTTTTAGCCGATTCTTTCGCAGTTCCTTTCTCAGAGACAGAGAGCTTTTGAAATTTACAAAATCTAGCAAAAATGCGAGCAAAAATGAAATATATTTGCAAGAAATTTATCAATCATCAAATCAAGAGATGTTTGCTATTTCGCTGTCGTCATGCAGTCGTTATAATGCAAACTTTAAATTGGACCAATCAGTGTCCGCTATTCGTGACAGTCCGCCATATTTTTGAGATCAGTGAGGATGACCACCCACCCAACACCGTTGGTGACCCACGCCCGCGATATTTGATGAACTTTAGACTCCGCTAATGCTTTCGTTTCCCCGGGTGTAAATAGCCGGGGGGGAATTAGTACCCTCGCACGGCGCTTCGCGCCGTCGGCTCGGGGATGAATAAATAGATTTAAATAATTGCGTCAGTAAATTCTCTAAATTGTTCCTGTATTTAACTATTTATTAGATAATTATTGAGGCCAACGGCATTATTGGATATATTGCAGCCACCTGAGGCCGAACGCCGAAGCTGGCTGCAATATATCCAATAATGCCAGTTGGCCGAAGTAATTATCTATTATAATTACTGAGCCTAATCAAAAGTAATTATTTTCGCCTGGAAGACTACTGTACGTTGCTGCTTGTCGGGACCGTATGACAATGAACCTATCCAACGCTACACTAGACATATGTGAGGACATGCATATAGACATAACCATAGGCACTGTAGTGCATCGTGATAGAACAGATTTCAGTTTAATTAATCGCCCTAAATTAAAATCTCCACAAGCGGAACTAGCGGAGGTCAATTACAGTGTTCTAGTTTACATATTATCATTAATGATAAAGTTAATTCAAAGAGCGTATTAAACTGGATAAACACGGGAATATAACTTATGGTGTGTTCCGCACATGCGTATATCTAGGATAAAATCCCACAAGCGCAAACGAAACGCTTTCTCTATAAAATTGAACTGAAAGGACTCAAGGTGTCTGTTTTTGGCAGTGCTTCAGGCATCCGATGATACCGCATGAGGGGCCTTTAGCACTGTCACCTTCTCATCTTGAGATGTTCACGTTATCGCGTGTACATGTCAGCGTGACGAAGATGCATTATTGCTAATAATTCTGTGTGCATATGCTGGCATTATTTTTAATAATGCTGTATAAACATTTACCCATGGGCAATTATTATCAATAAAATGTTAAAACGGAGCTTTGATTGTCTGATTCACCATTTATACTAGTGAACTATTAAACTATCGTGATTTACACTATTTTTGCATATTTACCAGACGATGCCTTATCCACCGACCCGAGGTTAACGCCGAGTCGGCGTCTTGTTATCTATGTTTTTGTTCATGTTTATTAAAAAATGTAGTCTTTCATCGTCACGTGCGCATTGTATTTTTGCCCAACCAGCCAATAGCAACGGTTTTGTTCAGTTGCCCATTCATGACTTCAACAATAGGTTATTTTGAGCATCCCTATTGGTTGACTTGGGAAAAATACAATACGCACGTGACGATGAAAGACCACATTTTTGCATAAACCTGAACAACAAAGATAATGAGGTTTATTGTGATTTTATGGAAAGGCTAATGAGTTTCCAAACCATCTCCTCTATTAACCATGGTGCAATGGACCTTATGTATAACGACGTCACAAAGCTTGATGCCTGCGAAGAATGCTGGTCTTAGTAGTCGTCGCCCGGGAAAATTTCGATTGTGGCCATTTTGAATTGTTTAATTTTCCCGGGCGATGACTACTAAGACCAGTATTCTTCGCGAGCATCAAGCCTTTTGACGTCATTATGCATAAGGTCTATTACAACTCATGCTGGTGTGAGCAAAGCTCAAAATAGTGCGATTACAGATCTAAATAAGTGCGATTATGTTTGGGCTGTAATCGCACTATTTTTCGCCAATCAGATTTCTCGAATAGTGCATGATTTCAAAATGAATATAATAAAGTTCCGAAATATATACCACACACTCGAACCGATTTGACTTCGTAGCTCAGTTGGCAGAGTATTTGACTAGTATTCGATTCCAACCGTGGTCAGGCAAACTTCTCATCATGCTCGGTGTGGTTACACACTCGGAGTAATATCAGAAACATCAATGGTACATTCTAAAATATCAGAAACATCAATGGTACAGTCACTGTTGCGCTCCATGGCGATATATGGCGTGAGTACCAATACATCTTAGCAACAAAACTTCACTGCATCTAAAAAAAGATGCCTGTAAGCTTTCGTTTTACTTCATGTATCAATGGTTTGCAACTATTCGCCGCAGTGGAGGGGAATAATGCATGGATATATTCACCGAAACGCAAGACACTAGATAGTGCAAGGATATTCACACAAACACTACTTACCGATGATATGAAAGATGCAAATCAAGTTGCGAGAAATCTGGTGTAACTTGCGAAATTTACTTGTTATAAAAGCCGTGAAATATTGACTAGCTAGTGAAATATTGTACGCAGCGCAGGAAAAGCTTTCATTCAGCAAAATTGTAATGAGTGGCAATGTCGTTTTACGTCTTTTACCTGTTTAATATCGGCCTAGCGATATTCATATACAGTACTGCTCAGAAATAACCTAACACTGCGTTCGTGTTCCGAACGCGTTCCAAACGCGTTCCGAACGCGGTCGGAACACGGTCGGAACGCGGTCGGAACGCGGTCGGAACGCGGTCGGAACGCGGTTAGAACGCGTTCCAGAGGAAACTTGGAAACGCGTTCCCCACTTTGGCTAAAAACCGCGTTCTCGCATCGGAAAATCCCGACACCGAATGAAACATGAGCTACTGTAGGTTCTGACAGTTGACAACTATGAACAATTAATATCAAGCTTCATCCCGGGCTGAAATACCAGCCCGGTTTGACCCAGACTGAAACTCGACACAGTCCGGGCTGTAATCACAAATAATTTTAAAAAATCGTCTTAATGGCTTTGTTTAGCGTGTTTGTTTCAACTGTATATGTAACCATAACCATTTTTTTTCAAGATGGCGTCGAAGAAACAGGCTGGTAAGCGCACTGCGCAATCCTTGAATATATCTAGCACTACTACGCCCACAAAACCAGTTCGAAGCAAAATTTCAAAAGCTAACAGTGAGGAGAACATCGTAGATCAATCTGAGGACGGAGAAACTATAAATTTAAAAAGTATCCATGATATGATGAAGGCTATGATGAAGAAACTTGAGAAATTGGATTCCATTGACACGAGAGTAAAGACGGTAGAAAGCGATTTAAAGAGTGTGAAGGAATCAATTGAATTCGCACACGCAGAAATAAGAGAACTTAAGAAAGACAACGAAAATCGAAAGAAAACTGATGAAACAACAAAAGAGCGAATCGAGAAACTAGAGAAAGAGAAAGAGAACGAAATTCTAAACAAGAGCGTCATTGACCTTAAATCAAGGTCAATGCGCGATAATCTGATTTTTTATAACATTCCCGAATCTAAAGACGAAGATACCACAAATATTATCCATAAGTTACTTGAGGAAAAGCTACACTTAGAAGACGCATCCAAGAAAATCAAGATTGATAGAACACACAGATTGGGTAGACAGAAACAAGCAGCGGAAAAGCCGCGACCAATTATTGCGAAATTTAATTTCTATCAAGATCAGGCCCGGAGAATATTCGTCTCAACGCAAAGAAATTAAGGGGTTCAAACATAGCAATCGGAGAACAATTTCCTGACGAAATTGTTAAGATACGTAGGGAATTATATCCAGAGTTGAAAAAAGCCAGGGAAGCGGGAAAGAAGGCAAAACTTGTAAGGGACAAACTCATAATCGAAGGACAAGTATTTTACAAGCCGACATGATGCTAAGATATCATATTTCAGTGCACTATAGTACTGTCAGTACTAGTATGTATGCTTTTATTATATTGCCTCAGTTCAGTAACTTTAATATTTAGTTATGTCTGGTAGTAACACTACTGACTCCTTGCCATTTCATTCACTCTCCAACAATGAATTTAATCTTATAAACCACGATTCGGAAAACAGATTCTGTCAAATTGATATGGATAGACTAAACCAATTGAAATTCCATCCATTTCAAAAAAATAATGATATAGCCTTAAGTGAAAACAATGTCAACCTTGACATGTCTTTTGAGGTGAATAAAGTTAACTGCAATTATTATTTACCAAATTATTTTAACGAAGAAACTAAAGAAATTAATAACAAAAATAATTTTGCGCTACTACATTTAAATATAAGAAGTATAACAAATAAATTTGAAATGTTGAAAGATTTAGTAACGTCATTAAATAAATCGTTTCAAATTATAGGATTAACCGAAACATGGTTGAATGATATAAACAAAGACAATTTTAATTTACCAGACTATGATTATGTAGGATCAAATAGAGAAAATAAAAGAGGTGGAGGAGTAGGCATGTATGTCTCGAAACAACTGCAATATAAAACTCGAAATGATATAAGTATAAACGTAGATAACGGAATTGAAACCTCTTTTATTGAAATATGTACATCTAAAGGTAAGAATATAATTGTAGGAACAATCTATAGCTAGGCCACCAAATAATAAGATTGACACATTTGAAAACTCAATGAAAAGAATATTAGAGAAAATCGATAAAGAAAATAAAATTGGCTATCTTATAGGGGACTTTAATATTGATCTACTTAAATCGGAATCTTGTGATTATGCAGGCCAATTTACCGAACAACTTTTCACATCTTCTTATTATCCACTCATAACAAAGCCAACAAGAATAACTGCTCACACTGCAACACTTATTGACAATATTTTCACCAACAGCATTGAAAATATTGATTCTAGTCTCAACGGAATTATTTTTAGCGACATCTCAGATCATTTGCCAATAGTACATATATGTAATATGGATAGTAATAGTTTTAATATAAGAAAAAAAGTGACCAAAACCTCAAAATATAAACGAGTAATTAATAATGCAAATATTAAATCTTTCACAAATACAATAAAAAATATATCATGGGACAATGTAATTGATAATAATAATCCTGAAGAGGCTTTTGACAAATTTTCCCAATCTTTTACAGAAGCTTATGAAACAAGCTTTCCAGTAAAATTGATTAAAGAAAAGATTGATAATAATAAGAGCCCATGGATGACATACTCCATCTTAAAATCAGTAAATAGGAAACATAAACTTTACAAGGCATACTTACTAAACTCGAATAAAAGGATTGAAAATACATATAAAAGATATAAAAATAAATTAAATCATATAATAAAAGTGTCAAAGAAACTGTATTATGAAGAGCAACTAATAAAATATAAAAACGATAAAAAGATGATATGGTATACCTTAAATAAAGCTCTTAATAAAAATAGAAAAAAGAAGGAAATGCCAAAATCATTTGTTGGAAACAATTCCATGGATATAATAGATGATCCAAAGAAAATAGCTAATGGATTCAATGAATACTTTATCAATGTTGGACCAAATCTAGCAAAAAAAATTAAAGAGAACCCAGACATGACTTTTGATAATTACCTCACTAGTAATTATCCCAACAGTATGTTTCTTGATCCGATTACTGAAAATGAATTAGTAATTGAAATAAATAGTATGAATCCAAATAAAAGTCCTGGACACGACGATATTAGCATTCAAATAGTTAAATCACATGCAAAGGAAGTTTCTAAACCATTGACACATATTTTCAATTTAACATTTCTCAATGGAATTATTCCTGACAAATTAAAAGTTGCCGTAGTAACTCCGGTTTACAAAGCAAATGAAAATAATAAATTTACAAACTATCGACCAATATCAGTTCTTTCTTGTTTTTCAAAATTATTGGAAAAACTAATGTGCAAAAGATTAATGAAATTCATTGA
>CACRXK020013980.1:0-13481 GCA_902702795.2 Paramuricea clavata
TTTTACTCGCAATTGCGTACATTGCGCAATAATTGGCCAATAAGAAGCTCCTGTGGCCGGGATGACGTCAAACTCACGCGTGTAGATGCAATTTGACCTTGCGAATCCATTTCTGGCCTTTTCAGGGTCATACGATACAAGCGTCGCATTGTTTTGACGGTTTTCAGTCGTATTTCCGGTTGGGATTAACTCACTTTGAGCTCACAGTCGGACAAGAAATGGAAATATATTGATAAAAGTTACAGATTTGAAGATACAGGCTTGCAAATAACACTTTAGATAGTGTTTTTAATGGGGATTCTAACAAGACTATTACAAAGACGATATGTTCGAAGGGGCCGAAGTTATTTTCGGCGAAAGGTATGGCTAGTCTATATTTTGTTCAGACAATTGCGTAATTTGATACAATATGATCGTGTTTGACTTTCAAAGGCCCATAAATCGCTACAATGTTGATAATGACTAAAACTATACGGAAGAATTAGTTAAATCTTTTATTTCTGAATCGAATGGTGGTATTTCTGTCACGCGTGCGATTTTTGTTAATACTTCTCGAACCCACTGAGCTGTATAATAACTGGAGGACCTGCTCCTATACTTCGTTCAGTCATCGAAGTGAAGCCAAAAACATGGCGGATTTTGAGTGAAAATGACGCCATTTCCATGACAACACTTACTTTATTTTCATGGTAGGTACCACTGACCAGGCTCAATTCTGAGCCCACGGCCGTTTTCACACACCCCTGGTTTTTGCAAAAAAGTTTTGCAGATATTATAGTTCTCGTGGTTTTGAATCGGTTTTTAAAATTTTTTTGATATAAATTTTCTACCTTTGACTATTTGGACAAAGATATGCAAGTCGTTCGTGTTATTCTCGCCCGTGAAAGACGACAGACAAATTTAAAATCTCAAGAAATGTGGGAAAAGACTTGAATATGGATTTTATACAAAGGGTAAGAGACAAATTTGCATATTTCAATTTTTTAATATTTAGACTTTACCTTATTTGACATGAAAATGATAAGCATAACGATGAAACGGACACTGTATTTGTTAATAAAACAACTTCCTGTGTAATACACATGGTAAAGTGTAAAATTTCCCACTATTTCACTAATTTTCGCAAGCTGTGATTCATAATCGCAAAATATTTGGTTACAAACTACGAAGCTTTGATCGATATTCAGTTGCATATACGAGGATTACGACGGTCTTTGAAGTGCGAACTGTCTAGTGTATTAATGTTTAAAAGGTTGACTCCTGAGCTCTCGTTTTATAAACAGACATAAACCTCATTTCCAGGATGGCCTGTTTTCTTACAAGTTTTCTCAGTAAATATCACTCTGAATGAGCAATGTACCTTTATAAGTACACTCATAGTTCTGATACCCCTTGTTTAAGTTGAGGAGTTTGGTCACATTCTTTTGTTTACTGTACCTTGATCATATGCTAATTATGTTACTGGAGGATTTTTGTACAACCTACATAATTAATCTACTCTTGTTTGTTGCAGATTTATTCCACAATGACACACTCCTTTCTGGGTGGCAAGTTACAGTACCAAGCCTGGCAAGCCACACATATCTTTGGAAACTGAACATACTGTATTTTAAAACATGCTTCCAAAAATTATGTCACCTTGGTGAGTCTCATTTTCACGATTGAGTCTCACGGTGAGTCTCATTTCCATGATTTCATGCCACATACATGAAAATGAGGCTCCGATGACAAGGTGAAATACATTCTGGAAGCCGGAAGGGTGTATTTGATTTTTTGAAAAATTATTGGCAGTAAAAAATTTAAAAAAACAAAAATGTATAATTTTAATTGCTATAAAACTTATTTACACTTCAATAAAGTTATCATAATCATATAATTATTTATGTTGTTATGCATGGTATTATAATTAACTAATTAATTTTGTTGTTCTGCATGTTTTTCTGCATGTTGATGCCTCAGTGCCATCTCTTGTGTATATTAAACATATAATTTCTGCAAAATAAAAGATGACATTATTATCATGATACATTATACATCTTTACATCACAAAAATATCATATACACATATGTTAACCCTTCACAAGTGGCAATGTGTCTTGATATGCCTTACTGTATTATTTTAATCTACCTAACACCAGACAATTTTACTAGTCAAGGGGAGAGTGCAATTACATGATCTGTTTTTACCAACGACCATTGATCTGAGCTTCAAAATTAAGTGTCATGTTTCAATATTCAGCAATGCAATTACATTCCTAACTGCTAAAATATGTCAAACTGAACTATTATGAGCAAATTTCATCATAATTTCTCACAGGCCGTGTCATGGCCAATTGGACATCACTACTCCCAATGTTAGAAATCATGGGCGGATTTACGACACCAGAAATTTTTCTATCCCTCCTTTTGAATGAATGAAAATCCGCCCTAATTGTTAGAAATGTTGTAGCATTCCAAATTTAACTCATGATTAGTGTATCAGTGACTCACTTAAATCCCGGCAGCTTGTGGGCAACATTTTTGTTCTTGCCATGTAACTATAACAGCATACTGTGTAAAACTATATAGTTTTATATAGTTCTGAACAGACAATGACAAAATGATATCTATTTTTAGTAAAATTATGAGTAAAACATCTGGATTTAATCTCAGATTGAGTAAAATAAGAAAGTAGCCAGGGTTCGTTGCAGCTTAATGGGCTGACTATATATCTCGGGCTGCTCATTTGCAGATAGCTGTAATTAACCCACTGCGTGGCAGCAGGGAGCAGTCTCAATCCTCTTAAAATCGTCTGTAGACAGACAGAGTAAAATAATAAAGACAGTCTTTAGGGCTCATCGATCAGCCGAAGGGCACATACATTAATTGTCACATGTAGGTGGGCCTCCTCAATAACGGCTCAACTCTCCCTGGTCTTGTGCTTATCTATATATTCTAATTCTGCACTGTGATGGGCAAGTATATAAATTTCACACCATATTTAATAATTAACGTTTTAAAATATACGAACATGTAAACAACCACAATTTTTAGTATAAATTAAAAACTGGCAGTCTGGCAATAAAACTACGAAGGCCAGTGCTGACACAAAACAACAATTTCATGTACACAATGTTTAATCGTTAACAATATTTATGTCCCCTATTGAAATATTCGCTGTATATATTAGGATGATGAGTTTTTGACATAATATGAAGGGTCTAGTGACTGTAGCCGTCTTAGAAAGTTATAAAAAAGTTTCGTGAATCTTACCTGAAAGAATGTAGCGAAATGCTGCATCCACAAGCGAAGCAAACTCGCACCCTCGCTCCGCGTTGTAAAACAAGTAATGTTCGAGGGAAATATTAAGATTTTTTAGCTCAAAAACAACAGAAAACTCGAGAGAAAACTTTATGATATCTGTATCGTAATATTTGGCCCAAAAACCAGGGGGGTTAAGGACATCGTCGGAAGTTTAGGATCGCGGTTGGTCAGTGGCAGTTACCATGAAAATAAAGTAAGTGTTGTCATGGAAATGGCGCAATAGCCGCCATGTTTTCGGCTTCACTTGATGATGCCGAGCAGGTCCTCCAGTAATATAGTATAGCTCAGTGCTCGAACCGTGTAATTTCCCGCTATACAAATCTTCAATAAACTTACATTTCATGATTAAATGTGTCAAATTTCTCGAAAATGTCAAATAAAGTGAAAGAGTGTGTGTTTTGTCAAATCAATTGCTTGTGTGTTTTTGCCTTGGTTTGCATTTAACATTCCTCTTAAAGACGAATTTAGAAATATTTTGCTAAATCTCCCGGACTCTATTAATCAGCAATGCATGATGATTTGATTTCGAAAGTATCTACTATGCCATTAAATCCTGTACTTAAAGCTAAGACATTGTCAATAAAAAATAGTTTACAGTTATATCTTGCTTAGTTTTCAAAATATTTCGACTGAAAAAAGTGAGCTGTTTGCCATCTTGGATTATTGAGGATATGCATGTTTACGTCAACAGAGGGGTCACGCTAATTTTTTATCTTGAGAGTAAGCGATCAATATGGGTCCAAAAATTCGTTTGTGGTTGCTGTCTAAAATTTAGAAATGATTAAAAACAATTCAAATAATTTTGGATTGTCACTCGGTCATTTTAGAGTAGTTTTATATGACTAACCCAACTCCTGACGTCATCAAAACCAAAGTTAATGAAGTCAAGAATTAGTCCAAGACGGCAGACAGCTCATTAATTTCGGTCTAAATATTTCAGGACCTAAGCAACATGACAAATCGGTAATAGAGTTTAATATACAATTTTAAGAGTTCTTTTGAATGAGACAAACTATTTTTTATTGCCAATGTCCTTTAGCAAACCTGTATTTGGGCCAAGGATGCCATTATGTGAACTTGGTATGACAAAGTGACTGTACCTAAAGTGAAAAAGCAAAAATTCGAGCATCAGTTTGGCTATGTATATTTTCAACTGAAATTTCATATGCTTAGCACGTAGCATTTTAAAATCGAAGATGAAAAATTCAGCTCTCTACGGATTAAAATAAAGTTTTAATTACAGTTATTTTTGTATATCCACCTCCAGCTATTCGATCACCTCTTATACTACAGCTTCTGACAACTGCATTTGAAGGTAACGTGATCTGTTGTATGCCTTGCCGAAATGAAGCATATATTACTCCTGGTGAACTAGATTACCAACTGCATATCAAAACACATTAACACATTTGGCAATTATTAAGAATTCATTATATTCATTATACAAATATTAAGAATTCATTTTGACAGCCACAACTTGAACCCATGCAGTAAATAGATCTCAAAAAGGATGTCCTTGGGATCGCAAGCCCCCGACGAGCGATTTAACATGCTCTACCAGATTATTTTACTCTTTCATTTTTCTGAAAAATGTCATTTTAATTAGGAAAAAATCAAAGTTAAAAAATCACAGTCAACCGTGATGCTTTGCGCAGGGCCGTAGCTATAGGGGTGTAGGGGGTGTGACACCCCCCTAAAAACGTCTTTTCGGCAAAATAACGGTTTTATCGGCAAATCGTTTCCGTAAGCCGCGAAAATATTAGAGTGGTTTGGATGATATAGTATTACTATTAGCAAAAAATTAGCTAAATTCACTATGCCCGGAAAATTGTTGGTATGTCCGGAAAAATTTTAGTATGTCCGGAAAATTTTTTGTCCGGAAAAAAATTAAAAAAATTTGCGATCTCCACCCCCCCCCCCGCCAATAATTTGGGGGGAATAAATATTAATTAGCGACGGAAATGTTGTCGGAAAATGTGATACTACCCCCCCCCCCTTCTTAAAACTCTTCGCTACGGCCCTGGCTTTGCGCGCTAAAATGTTTTGATTGTTTTGTATTCCGCCATTTTATTAGCCACTTTATATAGTGACGAAAGATTGACATCCGAAGCGTATCTTTATCAATCTGCATTATTCTTAAACGATGTCATATTTTTCATAGTTGGAATATGTTAATAGGTCATTGATTGAGATTTTGGTGTGTGTTTTTATCTTAACCAATGATTTTAGAAAGTTTTCTCATTTTATAAAGTAGATGGCTAATCATGGCTTCTGTATTTCCCGTTCGTGGAAGACCTACAAGTAAGGGTATATCAAAAAGAGTATCGTTGACAAGTTTAATATACGTCCTTTGGACAAAAAGGAAAGAAAGCCTGGGAATACTGGGGCTTTCACACAGCGAATTCCTGGGAATATGGAGGCTTTCGCATAATAGCGAGTTTGCCGAAAGTGGACACTTACGCTGTAATTTTCCATTAGGAACCTCTTGGAGATGAGCCATCGTTTTGGTTCTGTTTACGTTTTACTACTAGATGCATGGTTATGTTTCCCTTGTTTCTGTGTTCTTGCTCTGAGCAACACCATTGCACGACTTTAGCTTTGCCAGACGAAAAGGACTTCACAACTCTTAAAGCGAAGTCTTTCCATGATGGAAGTACAGCTTTATCGGCTTGACTATACGTAATAAGGTACACTGAGCGATAAACGTTTTCCAACTCTTGTATATTAGCCTCACCAGAGTCACTATCACTGTCATATTCCCTCAAAAGTTCCATGTCAATTAAGCAAGCACACCGTGACTAGGAAAATATAATTCATTTACACGCTATTTTTAAATATGACTTAGTTACCGACGGTTATTTACTTAGACACCTTATCTAAATTGTTAAAACACTATTAGGAATGTCTTAGATATAACTTAAAAGGCATAAATATAGATTGACATGATTTAATCTAGAATTATTTGCTAATTTTACACAGCGACTTAAGTGGAGCACTCTCAGACAATCTTGGACAAAACATTTAAGACAACTATGAGATCAAATGTCATATTCATGAGTGTTTCAAATTTCCATGGTTTTGCCCCCCTCTCCCCCGCCCCCGATTCAATATTGATTGGATGAAACCACGTATTTGGGTTATGTGGCTGTCAAAAATTAGCAACACTGGACTGGGCGAGTGGGAGTTACATCAAAATAAATCCATGAGTTAAGGTAATTCCGCAGTTTTGCATTGCGCACGTTTACTGCGCATATCTTATAACTTATAATTTCATTCATTATACATATCGTTTAAAAAAACATAATTTTATTACAATTTTATGTTACTTCAAAACATCTTTGGTTACATTCGTGCAAAGAATTACGTTAAAATCAATGTTTTCAAAAAAGTCATACAAAAGTGTAGCTAGGGTTCCCTGTGTCTGTAGTATATTTATTTACTTGTATTTCACGTTTTAATGCCACAATTCCCTAAAAAGATCGGTGACCCCCGTTTTTTAACTGATAATTTATTTCTTTAATGCATTTTACATTTCATATCCGAAATTAAAAGAAAAATCATTTCTGGATCTTGAAAAAAGCCTTTATCAATGCATGTTCTCAAAGAAAGATATGTAAAGAAATGTGGAAAAGACATCTGTGGATTAGAATTGTGCACGTTAGTAGTTTCATTTTGCTCAAAACACAATATTTTTTCAAAAATAATTACAAGACAGGTTTTACTAAAGCAAAATCCGCGCTAACAAGTCAATAAATATCCGGCTGTTGTAATTTTGCTGTTACTCATAACGAGCGTCAAGATGGCGCGATATTGGGGTAAAGGTGGTATATTGTGATTGTCATATCTTCTTAACGAGTTCGGTGACCCCGACTTTTTTGTGTGATTTTACTTTAAGTAATATATAAATATATGAATATGGTCCCCCCCCCCACTTATCGATCTTTCGACGCCTATGAAACAATTCTAGATTAAATCATGTTAATCTGTATTTATGCGTTTTAAGTTATATCTAAGATAAGATATCTAAGTAAATAACCGTCCGTAACTAAGTCATATTTAAAAATAGTCTGTAAATGAATTATATTTTCCTAGTCACGGTGTGCTTGCTTAATTGACATGGAACTTTTGAGGGAATATGACAATGATAGTGACTCTGGTGAGGCTAATATACAAGAGTTGGAAAACGTTTATCGCTCAGTGTACCTTATTACGTATAGTCAAGCCGATAAAGCTGTACTTCGATCATGGAAAGACTTCGTTTTAAGAGTCGTTAAGTCCTTTTCGTCTGGCAAAGCTAAAGTCGTGCAATGGTGTTGCTCAGAGCCAGAACACAGAAACAAGGGAACATGCCTGTCAAAACAGGGTATCCTAGGTAGTGGCGCTACCTGCAAGTGTCTGAAGCTAACTGCAATCCTTGTCAGAACTCTGAAGTTTTTATTCATACTAACTAAAAAAATACTTAAAATTTCCACAAACTAATTGCAAATTTTTTGGCTACCTGCAAAAAAACTAAATATACAGGCATGCAAGGGAAAACATAACCTTGCATCTAGTAGTAAAACGTAAACAAAACCAATGATGGCTCATCTCCAAGAGGTTCCTAATGGAAAATTACGACGTAAGTGTCCACTACTCGAGTGTCTATCACGACTATTACAGTGCATGGAGATATGTCACGAAGTCGGATAAAGAGTTTGTTAAAAGCACTGCGATAGGCCCCTAAACCAAAAACGACTAATGCAAACCCGGCCGGACGCAGCAAGAGGAAGGTTAAACGGCCGGCGCGATATTTTAGTGCCCAGGACATCTCGCCGGAAGATGAAGACGAAGAGGAAGAGAGGCCAACCATCCGAAACGTAGAACAAACTAACAGCATTCGAGTTGTCGCAGATCATGGTAGAGGGGAACACTAATGTAAGAATTAGATTGAACTTCAAGCTCTTGCGTTTGAACAGAAAGAGAAAGGGAAAACTGATCTGGCCGAGTTCCTAGTCGGTCGAACTCCTACAGCAGTTGCTGATATGATGCAATCTACATGGCAGATAGAGCAAGCGAAAGCTAAATTAAAAAGAGCAAAGGAAACAAGAATGGAACTGCAGGAGGCAAGATGGAGTGCATGTGTACAAGGTTGTAATGGCGATTGGTGAAGTTGTGCAGGAGAGATTCTTCACAAAAATGGCTTATCGGTAGAGTACTTTGGCGAAGTCGTACGCAATCTATTAAGCAAGGGGCGAGGGAAGTTCCGAAATATAATGCTAACGGGTCCAGCAAATTCTGGCAAAACGTTTCTCCTCAACCCTCTCACGGCCCGGAAAAACAAAAGAAACCCGCGCAAAAGATTTGTGTGCATCACAGCCTAATGAAAAGCAACCTTTCAATTTGTAAATATTTTAATACTGGTTGATTAGTCAACGTGTTTAAAGATGTTTTTAATAAATAAATAAACTATAGCTACTTGAATGTTCTACAGGACAATTGTCCTGAACAAAAATGTTCGAATGTCGTTTGCTGGCTTTGGTGAACAGAATACTAAATCTACTATCTACAAAAGAAGCAAAAAATGGCACATCCATTTTTTCATATATAACAATCAATGCCCCTTTTTCATAACCTACCGTATTTACTCGATTGAGCACCGCCCCCGAATAATCGCCGCTTTTGAGATAACATTTTTTTAACCAGCGCTGCCCCCAAATGAGCGCCACACGAAATAGTGTAAAAACTTTCCGCCTTCGAAATGGGGAAATTTAGTGACATAAACTTTGTAAAACTTGTTTATTTTATTATTAAAAGTTCTTGTTATAATTTACAAATAGATTTTTTGTTATACAAAATATATAATGAAAATTTAAATTATGATAATTTTAATTTTTATTATATTTTTTGTACAACAGGCCAAAAACACTTTATCGTGTTGCTATGGCAACCCTGACGTAAACGCGAACCTGCGTTCAGTGTTGATCAATTACTAATACTTCATATTAAATCAATGTTTAGAAAATACAGGCGAGGTGTTGCTGCATGCATGTATTTCTAGTAACCTATTAAACCCTAGTAACCCCTTGTAATCTATAGTAGTAAACTCTTGTAATCAATAGTAGTAAACTCTTGTAATCAATAGTAGTAAACTCTTGTAATCAATAGTAGTAAACTCTTGTAATCAATAGTAGTAAACTCTAGTAACCACTTGTAAATTGTAATCTAGTAACCCTTTGTAATCTAGTAAACCTTAGTAAACTGGTGAATGATAAATCTAGTAAATTGAGTAATCCAGTGTCTCCTCGTGCTGCACACAGTGTCACAGGAGCAAGTAAAACTTTTCAAGGATGCCGATGAGCATAGTCATATTTACAAAAAATGTAACAACATGTTTAAAATGTAAAAATGTCAACTGTGAATGGCCTTAGTTTGGACGCAAATTTGCATTTTATTTGTACACATTTTCTCTTTATTTATTATATAAAGTATAATGCTTTATGTACTGTTTAATAAACGAGCAGGAGTGTTTTATTAGGTTTAAAGCCACGAGCACGCAGCGCGAGTGGCTTTAGACCTAATAAAACCACAGGAGGCCCAGGCTCGATTTGCCCGCGCCCGCCAGTGCCTGCCTTATAACGAGGGAAGGAAGGAAACATTGAGACCAAAATAGCCCAGACTTGGCATATGTCACACGAAACTATCCTCGATTTTTCGCCTTTAATGCATTTATACAATCGATATCCCCTGCAAGAATGATACCGTATAACTCTCAAAACAACGATACTTTAATCAACAATTCGCTCTGAAATCCGTGAGGGAATAACAAAATTCGGCCAAAATATATCCGCGTGCCGGGTTTGCTGGACAAAAAGCGGAAGTCGTTGAACAACTCAAAATACACTCAACCCTGATTGGACAACGAAAATCAACAAACATTTCAAATTTTTCTCCACTGGCAGGGGGACAGTACTTGGAACAGGACTGTAATAATATGATTATTTGAATCAAAACAATTCGCAGACGTTATAAAGTCTACTACAAGTTGATTATATGTGTTACTGTAAATATAACTGCAAATATAACTATAATTTTACGCTGAAACATCTTGTCAAATAGGGTAAATAACGTAAATTACTATCCGTATTTACTAACTAAACTTCTTAAATTTAAATAATTAGATTTGCACTGATTTCCCCCCGACAACATTTGTTAATTGTTTTATTCAAATTTATATTACATTACTGACTACTGAAAATTTGAAATGTTTGTTGATTTTCGTTGTCCAATCAGGGTTGAGTGTATTTTGAGTTGTTCAACGACTTCCGCTTTTTGTCCAGCAAACCAGGTGTCCCAGGATTTTCGCCCCCCCCCCTACATTTTCGCCTCCCGGGGGGCGAAATTCCGAGGAATATCGCCTCCCAGGGGGGCGATAATCCTAGGAATTTCGCCCCCCTTTAGGAAATTGGCCCCCCTTTGGAAACTTCACCTTTTCTTTAGTATTTTCGTCTTCCGTTCAAAATTTCGCCCCTCCTAACAGTTGCATGGGATAATTATTACATGGCTTTAATCATTTGAAACCAGTATCAATTCAAAATTGTTAAGACAGAGCTTGAAATAACAACCGATCAATGATCGGAAAGGAATTGCTTATGATCGGCGGAAAAGCAGGGTTTCGGTTTCCAACCTGGAAAAAGCAGGGAAAGTCATGACTGCCGATCACCATGATCGGGAAGTTTGGGAACGTTATTTCAAGCCCTCCATGTAAGAATACAAATTTACAATTACATGTATCGAAAGGGCTTAATACACAGTTACAGTAGATCAATAGGACTTATGACGCTTCACAGCACACCATGCATATTTTGCATTTTCAGTGTTAATCCTTAAACTCATTGTTAAAAAGTAATCACCGTGGTCGTTATTGTAATTATTGGTATTGTTTTGCATCCATGTTTTGTCGTTATCGGAAAATGCATGGCGTTGTCACTATTTTTACTTGCATTATTTCAATATAGTTTGTAAATCTCAGAAGTGAAGGGTAGAACTTGCCAATAGGCAATACTCAATAATATACGTTTCAAAAAAGACAAAAAAGCTTTTAGTTTTGCAGAGTTACATTCTCAAATGTTTAAGGCACTAATAAAATCAAAGTATCATGACATTATTTGAATAAAGCACACCACGTATATAAGTCAAGAATCAAGATTACATTATAATTACTGACACTGACATGGAAAGTTGACGATTCAATGGACAATAGTCAATACGCTTCCCAACACATTCCATAGATTTTTTATTAATCCTATAGTTTATTAATTTTTTTCTGTGTTGGTGTAGTGTTCTCAGGTGAATATGATATTTGTGGTGTTACTCTGAGTGCATATCCACACCGGGCGAGCCTGAAAAATATGCCCGGCCACGGTGGGATTCGAACCTACGACCTTTGGAATACTAGCCCAATGCTCTTCCAACTGAGCTACGCGGTCAGGACGGTTCGAGTAAATGATATTTCGGAACAGAATCTAGTTCCTTCGATACCGATGTATTCTAGTAATATGAATTTTTTTCTGTGTTGGGCTAGTATTCCAACGGTCGTAGGTTCGAATCCCACCGTGGCCGGGCATATTTTTCAGGCTCGCCCGGTGTGGATATGCACTCAGAGTAACACCACAAATATAACTATAGTTTATTGTTAGCAAGTGATTACTGTGGCGGCTATTGTTAACACAATAACACCGGTATTGATGAAATTTGCAAGCGATTGTTTTTATAATATGTTATGTGAATGTAAACTGCCAGAAGAATACGACAACATGATTTTATGCGACCTCTGTCGGCAATGGTTCCACTTTAGATGTGTAGAATATGACACTAGTCTAAGTACCTCAATGAAATAAATAAATAAATCACACAAATGAAAGAGATTTCAAACACTCATTAATAATTCATAAGCTTATTGGCAAATCATGTCAACCATAATATGTCACGTGCAGTGGTTTTAAACCTGATAAAACACTCCTAATTAGTATTTTTTATATAAAGAATACTAATAAGGCAGTATCTATTGTAGTCGTGTTCTCATTTGTATTCTTTATATAAAGAATACTAATAGGCAGCATATCTATTGAATTTGTAGTCGTGTTTGAAGCCGTTTAATAAACTCCTGCTCGTTTATTAAACAGTACTTTGAGCACTGATAAAACTGATAATCTAACATGTGACATTATTTATGATACTTTCACATGTGAAAATTATCGCTTTTCAATTATTGCTTTTCTGTAAAAATTATTGCTTTTCAAAGACTGTCCATTATACAATAAACAGAAAAATACACAGATGCTTGGAAATGCCAGATTTATATATTAAAATTAAAAAATCCTATAGAATAGGTAACGTGTAAATGAGACCTTAACACAGACAACCATTTTGCATGAAAACGCAAAGCGAAATCTCGTATTACACTGTCAAAGAAATGGCGCAAAAACGCATACAAATCATTCGGTCCCCAGGATAATTTTAATATGGTTATGACTAGCATAAAATTCTACGGTATTAGACCTCGACATAGACAACCTATTTTAAGGTGTATAATGATCTATATAAGATATTAAACAACACCATTTTGAACGGCGGGGGGTGATGAATGTCGTGATGGCAATATGCCAAAATTTAAAAAATATTGAACATTTGTGTTACCATTGTCATATTAGAAACTGCATGTGTAATATATTAAAGTGTATTTACATTATCTTAATTCAACTTGCAAATTCAGCTTGTGACCTTCGGTAGTGTTAATGTTGCTGCAAAGATTAAAATGCAAATGATTTTCCCCATGCTAATACCTATTTTTAAGTTCAAAGTGCCTATATGACCGGCAGCCGGTCACAGTCTATCAAATGCTAAATGGCCGGCAGTCTAGTGACTCTAGTTGAATTTAAAAACTTTTGTTTGCGTTAGGTTTTACCGAGCTTGCAGTTAGCTCATACGGCAAGGGCGCTGCGTGTGGAAAGTTAAACGCAGTCGGGGTCGGGATGTGTTTTGTCTGACTTAGGGACCGGTCATTATTTATGGAAGGGGGGGGGAGGGGAATTTTTTCTTTCTTTCCTAAAGTTTTAAAATTGAAAGCCCCCCTTCAAAGAGCAGAAATTTAATGATGACCCCCCCCCCTCTGCATATTAGAATATTTTTCTTTGACCCCC
>CACRXK020013981.1:0-13478 GCA_902702795.2 Paramuricea clavata
TTCATTTGGAGTATTGCTTCTCCAATACATGCCAAAACCCTCTCCTGATGTAAAAACGGATCCCATGGCCTCGGTTAATCGGGTTATTGTGCCAACAAAAAACTTGTTGAAACCATTTGCAATCTTCGAATAACAATGCAGCGACATGTTATCTACTTTAATATTCCTAGGAAGCACTTTTTTCCCTGGTATTAATCTAGTTAATGTCCTCCAAAAGGACTTGGGGTCTCCCCATTCAACCATGGGCAATCAATTCCTCTTACCCGTTTATTTATCACTGGTGCGTGACGATCAGCAACAGAAATAAATGCAGATTTAAAGTTTAACTACATTCGATCAATCACACTTAAATTCGCATTCGGTCTTTCTGGCAAAATCGAATTCATTTGCTTCTCCCAATCGATCCCTCGTAGGTCATTACAAAAAGCCGAGCTATTATATCTTACATAATTTCTAAAAGACTTAGTCTGTCCAGATGATCGCTTACAATTCATTTTTCTGATACAATATACTAAGTCATGGTCACTAAGACAAGCATTAAGTACTCCAGATTTACTAATAAACCTTTCGTTGTTTGTCGCTATCAAATCTAATAATGTGGCGGACCAGGCAGTTATTCTAGTAACCTCCTTGATCAGCTGACAGAACCCTAGACTTCTGAGTGTCGAGGTTAACCGTTTGCCGTTACCATTCAATGAGCCCTTTGCCAAATTACAGTTAAAATCCCCCAACAGAATAACTTCCTTATTATTAGATATGGCTTTCTCAGCACTATCTTCAAAATGATCCATAAATGCATCATTATAGTATCGAGAAGACTCAGGAGGTTGATAAAATGTACCAACCAAAAATCCGCGAGAGTGAGGGAAATTAACTTCTACCCATAGACTTTCAATATTCGACTGCTCTAAATCAAACCTTCTGCTTACCGACAAATCGTTCCTAACATAAATTCCAAGTCCCCCACCTTTCTCTTTAGAACCTCTATCTCTTCTATGGAAAGTATATCCTTCAATACTAACTTCTGAGTCAGCAACATCATCCGTAAGCCAGGTTTCGGACAGTGTAAACAAATCAATTTTTGACTGAACACTAGATATGAGCAAACGAAGCTCATCAATCTTAGGTAACAAGCTGCGAATATTTTGATGGACTATTTTAACACCTGAGCCCCGAAATATATCATTCATTTCCGTTGTCACTTGAGAACAGTAATCATCGTTATCGTTGTTAATATTGCCATTCATTCCTACGAAACATTGCTTGCAGGTTCGGTTTATATCAAAACTCGATTCAAGACATTTCAAATGATTTACTGATTTACATCTTAAACATTCCGCCCGCGGTTGATTTTTGCCTATAGGTTTTAAACACGCAGTGCAGACCAATGTCTCATTCGCAGGGCCAGGGTTTAAGTCAATATCATTACACACAATAAGAACATTAACAGCAGCAAACTGGGTGACAAGTTTAATCGATCTTACCAACTTTACATCGAAAGGAACAGCTGACTTCGCAATGCTGGTTTTGGTTGGTCTCATAGGGGCATCAACAATCTCGATTTTAGTAAGGTTTAAAGCAACGCTAATACCAATATTCCATGGATGCGACCTCTTATCAACATAACCATCTTTAGCGGGATAGAATGACACACAAACAATCAGCAAGACCAAAAAATATATCAATCGCTTCGGGAGCTCATACATAGCCGCCATCTTGGCAAATTACTATGATGGCAAAAAATGTAAAATTTCATGTTCTCTTATACAAAAAATAAACTATACCACTAGAAAGAGCGCAAAAATCTATATATAAGATAATTAAGCGACTAGTGCGATTTTCAAGCCGATTTTGAATTAAAGATGGTTAAAGTTGGAAAAATGGGTACTAATTAGCATTAATTTGGTCATTTCTGCATTTTTTAACATTAAAAACTCGAAATAGGATTGGAAAAACGTAGAACTCACTTAATTGTCTTATATATAGATTTTTACGCTCTTTCTAGTGGTATAGTTTATTTTTCGTATAAGAGAACATGGAATTTTACATTTTTTCCGATCATAGTAATTTAATAGGCAAAATTTAAAAATTCTCAAATTTTTGGCTATAAAGCAAAAATCAGAAGTGGTAACACACACAGTCTTATTCACCAAGGCTTGAACTATAAGAAAATGCCTGTTACCAGCTTCTAACATAAAGTTGCCATCGAACTCTCTTTAGAGGCACTTTTTGCCACCTTGGCCGGCCGACTATAATTTGCATATTGCTGACATATGCAAATTAGGCAAATGCATTAATTAAGCATGCAAATAGCTGATTTTTCGGGAAAATTGTAACTTTGCGTGAATAGTTAAGGGGCTTAAACTAAACCAAATTGTCTGAAATTTTGTACAGTAATTAAAAACCCGACAAATTTTCCATCTGTTAACTCAAAATATGATTGCAGCTTTTAAATTTTGTGCGCGAGCCATTTTTAGTTTGTTGGAAAAGACACACCCCCCTGGTTCACAAAATTTGAGTTCGAGAAATTTTTCTCATTATTCTACATTATAAGTACCCAAAGAGGCTATATATATATATAAAAAACCGGATACAAATAGCTGTTTTGCGAAATTGAGAGCAATTTTAAATCTGTTCAGTTTTTTTTTTACACCCTGTATAATGATAGTTCTATATTGATTATAATTGGTGATATTAACTGCGATGTTATGAAAACCTCACCAGATGCCCATACACGACCAATTAATTAATAAACCTACAAGAGAGACCAACACCTCGGCGACCTTGATTGATTTGGTCTTAATTAATGCTAAAGAAAACATTTCGACGTCTGGTGTAATAGATCTGGGGATGTCTGACCATAGTTTGATTTATGTGGTCAGGAAGTTCACCCTTCCAAAACTTAAACCTAATGTGAAAGAAGTTAGGGATTATAAACATTTTAATGCTGAATATTTTATTGGAGATTTAGCCAGAATGCCTTGGCATGTAATTAATCAATATAATAATCCCAACGAATGCTGGAGGGTATGGAAATCTTTCTTTAATGAGATATTAAATATACATGCGCCGATTCGACATAAGCGAGTAAAGCGGAACTCGGTCCCATGGATTACTCCGGAAATTAAATGTATGATGAGAAACAGAGACTATTATAAAAAATATGCAATAAAACATTCCTCACAGCCACATTGGGAAAGTTTTCAATTTCTGCGGAATAAAGTGAATGTTGAAATGCGAAATGTAAAATCAAAATATTTTCATGATAAAATCACTGATTGCTCTGTAATGAATGACCCTAAAAAGACTTGGAAATTAATTAATTCATTATTGGGAAAGAATAACAAATCCAACAATGTGAATGAGTTGCTGGTTGACAGCACGTTAGTTTCGGATCCTAAATCTATTGCAGATGCATTTAATGACTATTTCATTAGTATTGGGTCGAGGCTAGCAGCAGAATATGTAGACGAGTCCTGTAGTAATGTTGATAATCAGCCCATAAACTATAATATTAATCAATCCTTAGATACTTTTTTAAAGTATCTCCAATATCCGTTGATAGTGTTGCCTCGACCCTAAGAGGCCTAAAAGCATGTAAAGCAACAGGTCTTGATAAAATTCCTGCTAAAATTCTAAAATTATCTGCAAACATAATTGCACCCTCGTTGACATTCATCTTCAATCTGTCGCTTGCAACAGGCGTATATATAGATGAATGGAAGCGTGCTCGTGTTACGCCAATATTTAAATCCGGGGATAAAAGACAATGTGAGAACTATCGGCCTATTTCAATTTTACCGGTGGTGAGTAAAGCCTTTGAGAAGGAAGTTTTCCGTCAAGTATATAGATACTTGTCTGAAAGCTCTCTTCTGTCAAAGTTTCAATCTGGATTTCGTCCAAAGCATTCAACTGTAACTGCCCTCATCCAAATGTGTGATGAGTGGCTAGAAAATATGGACAATGGAAAGTTAAATGGGGTTGTGTTCATAGATATCAAAAAGGCATTTGACTCTATAAACCATCGCATTTTGTTAAATAAAATGAATGAGCAATTTGGAATTTTTGCTGTAGAATTAAAATGGTTTGAGTCATATTTAACAAATAGAGAACAGCAATGTAATGTTAATGGAGAATTATCTAGTAATAAAATTATCACCTGTGGAGTGCCCCAGGGATCTATACTGGGACCACTGCTGTTCCTATTATATATTAATGATTTGCCCGATTGTTTGAAATCAACTAATCCATGCATGTACGCGGATGATACTCAAATCTTTTCATCTTCCTACGATGCAAATGAACTTGTTGTAAATTTAAATTCAGATCTTGCCCATGTCTGTAACTGGCTGAAAGAAAATAGGCTGCAGATGCATCCATCAAAATGTAAAATGATGTTTATTGGCTCCCCGTATAATCTTAATAATATAATGTGTGAGGAACCCGTTGTGGCTAATGCAAAACCCATATCACGAATTGCTACACAAATGTGCCTAGGAGTAAAACTAGATGAAACCCTTAATTGGGATATTCACATTGAAATGATATGCAAGAAGGCGAGCGCTGCTATTGGCGCTATGAAACGTATAAAGCCCTTTGTTCCAATGCATACCTTAGAATCGATTTATAAAAGTCTTGTGCAGCCCTACTTTGATTATTGTTCCCCCTTTCGAACACTTGTGGTAAGTTGCTAAGAGACAAGTTGCAAAGATTTCAGTCTCGTGCAGCAAGAGTCCTAACGGGTGCTAATTATGATACTCGCTCAGCTGATCTTCTCAACATGCTTTCTTGGGATACACTTGAAAATAGGCGGTCTGGTGCCAAGTCAGTATTAATGTATAAAATACTTAACGACCACACTGCGCCAGGTCTCCAGGGGTCATTCGTGAGAAGAGAAATAGATCAAACTAATTATCATCTTCGAAACACAGCAACTGATCTAACAATTCCTAAACCGAAACGAGAATTTCTTAAAAAAAGTTTTAAATATAGCGGCGCTATGCTCTGGAATCAACTCCCAAACGAAGCAAAATTGGCCGAGTCGCCTCATTCGTTTAAATCAGTTGTTGGACAGCGACATGCTTCCTAATTATTTGTATATAGTAACGTGTACAGTATGTGTGTACTAATATTTAGTTTAAATTTTCCTTTTAATGATTTTTAAGATCTAAACACGCCCCCAATGGAAACCAGCCTAGAGTTGATGGGGCTAGCGTGTTCTTCTTTCTGTTAATTTTAAATAAAGTATTACCTACCTACCTACACCGAGGTCTTAAATTCGGCTCCTATTTTTTTTCTTCTTGTTTTTTTGGGGTTTTTTTTGTTTTCCATTTGTGTCGAGCCGCGCGCGTAGTCGAAGATCGAAGAGCCTGCGGAGGAGACGACAACGTCCGGTAAATAAGTGTTCTTCCGGAAAATTTCAAACATCGGCCAAAGCGAAAAGCAACCCGAAGCTGTCCTTGCACAAAATCCGAAGATGTGATAATTTTATAAACCAGAAGATGTGATAATTTTGACATACATGTTTAGCTGAGTATATGTTGATATAATGCACAATACTTCGTATGCATAGCATGGGAATACCGCGGCCAACTTTCACTTGTTATCTATTATAATTACTGACCCGAATCAAAAGTAATTATTTTTGGCTGGAAGACTACTGTACGTTGCTGCTTGTCGGGACCGTATGACAATGAACCTATCCAACGTTACACTAGACATTTGTGAGGACATGCATATAGACATAACCATAGGCACTGTAGTACATTGTGATAGAACAGATTTCAGTTTAATTAATCGCCCTAAAATCCTAAATTAAAATCTCCACAAGCGGAGGTCAATTATAGTGTTCTAATTTACATATTATCATTAATGATAAGGTTTACTCAAATAGCGTATTGGATAAACACGGGAATAGAACTTATGGTGTATTCTGCACATGCGTATATCTAGGATAAAATCCCACAAGCGCAAACGAAACTATTTCTCTATAAAACTGAACTGAAAAGACTCACAGCGACCGTTTCCAACAGTGCTTCAGACACCCGACGACACAACAGGTGGGAAATTTGTCGTCGCTGACCAAAAAATTGCGGGCAGAAACAAAGCTCATTGCATTTACATTCAAACCAAAGCAGAAAGTTAGCAAGAAGCTGTTTTAGCTGACGATTTTTTGCTTTCCCTTCAACGATTTACAAATTATTGGTTATTCTTTTAAAAGTCGATCATGAATTCTTTGTTTTGGGATGATTGTTTTGTAATCGAGTGATTGGAAGAAGTTAATATGGCGGCGTGAACATGGGAGTAAATACCGTATACGTCGATCTATGGCTTGTTTAAAACCGTAATAAACGAAGAAAGACGTGATTTGAGAATGAAATGTAAGTTGAAATTAACTTTATATGCCTCAAATTTTCCATCCTATGTTTCTTAATGTAACTTCAGCTGTCTAAGTTCAAAATACAAGCTCGCAAAATTTGACAAATTTTGAAAATATGTAAAAATAGCTTGACTTTGAACTGTATTTTCTCAAAAATAGCCCGTGGCCTCAATTTCAAATATAGCTAAATGAAAAGAAAAAGTTTTCGGCGTTTGTAGGTATCAAACATATCGTCAGGAAAATAAGGGCTCACAATGTTTTAGTTCAGTCTTTGAGACCCAGTTGCTTCGCATGTGTTGTGGTCAAATTTTTGCCAAGAATCAAAGACCAAAATGTGAACTTCCTTCATGAAAACCGCTTCAAGAAGGGTCTAGTTTGAAAATTTAGCTATTAATTTCGATTTCATGAGCATATTTTGGTTACACGTTAAGTATTTTTGTGCTTGATGCGATTCAAAATTTGTTGTATATTCAAGCCCGGCTTTTGTGTAATTTTGGTGATGACCGGGACAGAAATAAAGATATTTTAAAAACTGGCCGTGGCCTCACGATAAAACTTTCTACAAATGTTCTCTGTTTCATGTACTTTTATTTGATATCTTAGGTATAAGCGTAAAAATAGGGGCTCATACAGTTTAAGAGGTTGTAAAATGCATGACTTGCCTCTATTTTCATGTAAACATTCGAAATTCTTCGACAGCAAAGTAGCAACTGTTTCAGATCAAATGCACACGGACAAGCCCACCAGAGACAATGGCAGGGTACTGAAATAGAACGTCACTAAAAAGTTCTGTATGATTAATTTATATCATGTCCACTCTTTCAACATAAAACAGTAATTTATTACATAAATGAAAATCCGCCCTTGCTTTACAGTGAGTACTGTCCATGCTTATGTAGCCCGTGTGCAGGCCCACCGAGGGAAGAATAGTGGGCCTGCAAGGAAGATCGGGTGTTTTGTAAAACGCCCCTTTTCGTAACACGCCCCATTAGCGCGTCAATTGTCAAAAAAGAACCAATGACAGCAACCCAAATAGTATTAAACAAACTCGAATTAAAATGTTTCGGGGTTTTCTCTGCGTATTCAGAATGGAAAAATGTGTAAATGGCTATGTTTAACTCCAAAAAGGCAAGCAAACCAGTCAGCTTCAAATCATTGCCCAATTTGCAAGTGCTCATTTTCACTTACGTAATTTCACATTTTCACTTACGTAATTTTGGTAAAGAACTCGACAAAAGAAGAGAGAGTTCAGAGTCCAGATCTTTTCAAACGGCAATTACCATCTTCTGTTTCGCTCTCTCAGAGAGTAAGGCCTTCAAATCGCAAAGTGTTTCGAACAGGCTTACTTGCAACTACCTCTAAATCTTCACCACAAAAATCGCTGTTTTCTTCAGTGTAAGAGCAGAGTCAACATGAACCAAAACATAATTTTCTTAAGGAACATATAAACGTATCAAATTTGTTTGAAATTAACAAAACTCAAGTATTAAAAGGTTTATACTATAATTTACCCCAGTGGCAATGTTGCTATTCTAACACTTCATGACAAGCAATCCCGCTGGCATTACGGCAAAAACATCTCTTCCTTCAAGTAAACAATAAACGATCGGTTCTTGTACTGGTCATTAATCGAAAAAAGTGATCAGATCCAATATTAAGCTTATTGAGAGCTTTTGTGATGAATCACTGATCTAATTATAGAGTCTAACAGCAAACAGCCAATCAGAATGCTGCGTTCGTGTGCGAACACAACAAATACAAAATACCTGGTCTTCCTTGCAGGCCCACTATTCCCTCGGTGGACCTGCATGCAGCTAATGCTTATACAGTAATATACATTATACATAAGTGCATTGTACATACGATTCTATTAAGGTTCTCTTTGAAAGACTTAAACTTTAAACTCTGATTGCGCAAGGGATGATGGATTATTGATCTCTGGCATACTCTGAGTTTAAGGTTTGCTGTAAGCTCCGGTCTTACTGTTTGGAAGAATAACCTTAATTGAACAACCTTAATTGAGCAACCTATATATATATATATATATATAGAAGAACAACCTATATATATATATAGGCGAATGTCAATAAGTATATTGAGTGTCGAATCATAAGAATAGAGTGCTCGATACGAAAGTAGAACAAATAAAAGACAAACTTGAGTTACTTTGTTTAAAACATTTATTCACGACAAATTTGTTTCGTATGGCAAACTAGGCCTGCCACACTCATCAGGTGAATGGTGATATCGCGTATTTACATGATCTTATAACCTATAGGTAACTTGAGCTGTTATATAGAGTTACCTATAGGTTATAAGATCATGTAAATATGTGATATCACCATCCACCTGATGAGTGTGGCAAGCCTAGTTTGCCATACGAAACAAATTTATATATATATAATATATATATATATATAGCCTAAATGCTAAATGCATGTATAAACGTAATTATTTAGAAACATAGTTACTCTAATATTCAGTATTTGTAACTTATTACAGGCAATGCAGTTGTTGCTGCAGTTGGGATAAAGCGAAATGGTCTTTGTACTGTCCAGTCTGATGATGAAGAATTTGTCACGAAAAGAAACTTTAGAAAGCTGATGGATGGCAAGTAAAACAACTATAAGACTGTAGAATTTGTAGATGTAGATAGAGTACTCGACTTTCGTGTTTATATATTGTATTTATATTATTTCAAGAATTACACGGTTTCTAAACCAGGCATGCACATGTACATCTTAACTTTTTTCTATTAACTTATAAAAGGACCTTCTGAACCCCATGTCTCGAGATTTTCTGAACCCCATGTCTCGAGATTTATAATTTTTTGCATGATTTTTGCGGAATTCTATTTTTGAGGGTTCAGAATTTCTGAGACCCTTTTACAATATTGGGGCCAAAAGCCTTCACAAAACCCTTTAGTAAACGGCTTGCAAGGGGTTCAGAAATTCTGAACTCTGTGTCTCAATATTTATAATTTTTGCATGATTTTGCGGAATTCTATGTTGTAGGGTTCAGATTTTCTGAGACCTTTTTACAATATTGGGACCTAAAGCCTTCAGAAATCCTTTTAGTATTTGGCTTGTAAGGGGATCAGAAATTCTGAGCCCCATGTCTCCAGATTTATCATTTTTGCATGATTTTGCAGAATTCTATGTTGCAGGGTTCTGATTTTCTGAGACCTTTTTACACCATTAGGGCCTAAAGCCTTCAGAAATCCTTTTAGTATTTGGCTTGTAAGGGGGTCAGAAATTCTGAGCCCCATGTCTCGAGATTCATCATTGTTGCATGATTTTGCGGAATTCTATGTTGCAGGATTCAGATTTTCTGAGACCTTTTTACAATATTTGGGCCTAAAGCCTTCAGAAATCACTTTCATATTTTGGCTTCTAAGGGGTTCAGAAATTCTGAACTCTGTGTCTCAATATTTATCATTTTTGCATGATTTTGCGGAATTCTATGTTGTAAGGTTCAGATTTTCGGAGACCTTTTTACAATATTGGGGCCAAAAGCCTCCAGAAATCCCTTTAGAAATGGCTTGTAAGGGGGTCAGAAATTCTGAGCCCCATGTCTCCAGATTTATCATTTTTGCATGATTTTGCAGAATTCTATGTTGCAGGGTTCAGATTTTCTGAGACCTTTTTACAATATTGGGACCTAAAGCCTTCAGAAATTACTTTCGTATTTTGGCTTGTAAGGGGGTCAGAAATTCTGAGCCCCATGTCTCAATATTTATAATTTTTGCATGATTTTGCGGAATTCTATGTTGTAGGGTTCAGATTTTTTGAGACCCTTTTACAATATTGGGACCAAAAGCCTTCAAAAAACCCTTTAGTAAATGGCTTGCAAGGGGTTCAGAAATTCTGAACTCTGTGTCTTAATATTTATAATTTTTGCATGATTTTGCGGAATTCTATGTTGTAGGGTTCAGATTTTCTGAGACCCTTTTACAATATTGGGGCCAAAAGCCTTCAGAAAACACTTTAGTAAATGGCTTGCAAGGGGTTCAGAAATTCTGAACTCTGTGTCTCAATATTTATAATTTTTGCATGATCTTGCGGAATTCTATGTTGTAGGGTTCAGATTTTCTGAGACCCTTTTACAATATTGGGGCCAAAAGCCTTCAGAGAACCCTTTAGTAAATGGCTTGCAAGGGGTTCAGAAATTCTGAACTCTGTGTCTCAATATTTATAATTTTTGCATGACTTTGCGGAATTCTATGTTGTAGGGTTCAGATTTTCTGAGACCCTTTTACAATATTGGGGCCAAAAGCCTTCAGAGAACCCTTTAGTAAATGGCTTGTAAGGGGGTCAGAAATTCTGAGCCCCATGTCTCCAGATTTATCATTTTTGCATGATTTTGCAGAATTCTGTGTTGCAGGGTTCAGATTTTCTGAGACCTTTTTACAATATTGGGGCCTAAAGCCCTCAGAAATCCTTTTAGTATTTGGCTTGTAAGGGGGTCAGAAATTCTGAGCCCCATGTCTCGAGATTCATCATTTTTGCATGATTTTGCGGAATTCTATGTTGCAGGGTTCAGATTTTCTAAGACTTCTTTACAATATTGGGCCTAAAGCCTTCAGAAATCACTTTAGTATTTTGGCTTCTAAGGGGTTCAGAAATTCTGAACTCTGTGTCTCAATATTTATATTTTTGCATGATTTTGCGGAATTCTATGTTGTAGGGTTCAGATTTTCTGAGATCTTTTTACAATATTGGGACCTAAAGCCTTCAGAAATCCTTTTAGTATTTGGCTTGTAAGGGGGTCAGAAATTCTGAGCCCCATGTCTCCAGATTTATCATTTTTGCATGATTTTGCAGAATTCTGTGTTGCAGGGTTCAGATTTTCTGAGACCTTTTTACAATATTGGGGCCTAAAGCCCTCAGAAATCCTTTTAGTATTTGGCTTGTAAGGGGGTCAGAAATTCTGAGCCCCATGTCTCGAGATTCATCATTTTTGCATGATTTTGCGGAATTCTATGTTGCAGGGTTCAGATTTTCTAAGACTTGACACTGCAATCGAGCAACGAAAAATTCGTTGGCTCGAGCGGGATACCCGAAGATGCCCGAAGATGCGAGTTCAAATCCCGCTCGAGCCAACGAATTTTTCGTTGCTCGATTGCAGTGTCAGATTAATATGAACCTAGTTTTTCCTATCTCTGAGGATGGTGTTTACAATATTGGGGCCAAAAGCCTTCAGAAATCCCTTTAGTAAATGGCTTGTAAGGGGTTCAGAAATTCTGAACTCTGTGTTGAGATTTCGTTGCTCGATTGCAGTGTCAGATTAATATGAACCTAGTTTTTCCTATCTCTGAGGATGGTTTTTACAATATTGGGGCCAAAAGCCTTCAGAAATTCCTTTAGTAAATGGCTTGTAAGGGGGTCAGAAATTCTGAGCCCCATGTCTCCAGATTTATCATTTTTGCATGATTTTGCAGAATTCTATGTTGCAGGGTTCAGATTTTCTGAGACCTTTTTACAATATTGGGACCTAAAGGTTTCGTATTAATCTGACACTGCAATCGAGCAACGAAAAATTCGTTGGCTCGAGCGGGATACCCGAAGATGCCCGAAGATGCGAGTTCAAATCCCGCTCGAGCCAACGAATTTTTCGTTGCTCGATTGCAGTGTCAGATTAATATGAACCTAGTTTTTCCTATCTCTGAGGATGGTTTTTACAATATTGGGGCCAAAAGCCTTCAGAAATCCCTTTAGTAAATGGCTTGTAAGGGGGTCAGAAATTCTGAGCCCCATGTCTCCAGATTTATCATTTTTGCATGATTTTGCAGAATTCTATGTTGCAGGGTTCAGATTTTCTGAGACCTTTTTACAATATTGGGACCTAAAGCCTGCAGAAATTACTTTCGTAGTTTGGCTTGTAAGGGGGTCAGAAATTCTGAGCCCCATGTCTCCAGATTTATCATTTTTGCATGATTTTCCGGAATTCTATGTTGCAGGATTCAGATTCTCTGAGTCTTTTTTACAATATTGGGACCTAAAGCTTTTTCAGATTTTCTAAATCTCTTTTAAGGATTGTATTTTATCAGTGGACTTTGATGTGGGATATATTTTAACTAAATAGTGTAGTTGTACGGAACGAATTTAAATTTTAAGGTTTTTCCACAAAAATACGATTTTTAGCCAGAAATGCGACTTGTCCGCATAATTACGTTTCTTTTTTAAATTCGGCGGAAAAAATGCTACTTTGGAAAATCCCAATTTAGTTTGGAACGCGTTTAGTTTATACTACACTTAGAAAAAAATTGCAACCACGGGCTACTTGTATTGGTAGCCCGTGATTTTGAGTGGTAGCCCGAGGGTAGCCCGTAAAATTTATTAGGATTTGTATGGAGTAGCCCGTAGCCCGTCAGTTTCTCAACTGAGTAAGTTAAGAAGAGTATACTACACTTAGAAAAAAAATCACCTCGGGCTACCAAGCGTTGGTAGCCCGAGGTTTTTCTAAGTAAAAGACTTAGAATATTTTCATTTTATTATAGTTTATACTACACTTAGAAAAAAATTGCAACCACGGGCTACTTAGCGTTGGTAGCCCGAGGTTGAAAATTTTTCTAAGTATTTTTTAAATGTTCACTTACAAAAGACTTAGAATATTTTCGACAATTTATCTAATTTTATTATAGTTTATACTACACTTAGAAAAAAATTGCAACCACGGGCTACTTGTATTGGTAGCCCGTGATTTTGAGTGGTAGCCCGAGGGTAGCCCGTGAAATTTATTAGGATTTGTATGGAGTAGCCCGTAGCCCGTCAGTTTCTCAACAGAGTAAGTTATAAGTAGAGACTTAGAAAAATTTCAACCACGGGCTACCAACGCTTGGTAGCCCGAGGTTGAAATTTTTTCTAAGTGTAGTTTAAACTATACTAAAATGGTAGAAATTGTGTTGAAAATATTCTAAGTCTTTTGTACGTGAATATTTGGAAAAGACTTCAACCACGGGCTACCAACGGGCCCGTGTTTGATATTTTCTAAGTATTTTCCTAATATTCACTTGCAAAATAATACTTACTATAGTTTAAACTACACTTAGAAAAAAATTGCAACCACGGGCTACTTCCAAAGGAGCAAAGACTGTGTT
>CACRXK020013982.1:0-13476 GCA_902702795.2 Paramuricea clavata
AAACCACGGCAGCTTATTGTAGAATACTACCTACACTGGACCACAACGTTTGAAATATCTTTTTCAGGTAGTTCAGACACAAACTACGACAGCTTATTGTAGAATACTACCTACACTGGACCACAACGTTTGAGATATCTTTTTCAGGTAGTTCAGACACAAACCACGACAGCTTATTGTAGAATACTACCTACACTGGACCACAACGTTTGAGATATCTTTTTCAGGTAGTTCAGACACAAACCACGACAGCTTATTGTAGAATACTACCTACACTGGACCACCACGTTCGAGATATCTTTTTCAGGTAGTTCAGACACAAACCACGACAGCTTATTGTAGAATACTACCTACACTGGACCACAACGTTTGAGATATATTTCTCAGGTAGTTCAGACCAATCAGACAGAAACCACGACAGCTTGTTGTAGAATACTTCCTTTTGAGTTGGTTCTGATAAAAACAAAAGCAGTTTATTGTAGAATACCACCTACACTGGTCACTGGACCCTATTAAACATTTGAGATATTATAAAAAACCATTGATGTACAATACCATGCTTATAAAGCGATAACAAACCAACCTCCAACCATGTAGGTATCTTATGCCTCCGACCCTCCGCAAATCCGCTTTCCGTGACCGCAAGATAGCTCTTTCCTCCGCAGAGGCTTACATGAAGTTTCTTGGAAAAAGTGAATTAAGGAGGCTCTGCGGAGGAGGAGCCTCGGGAAGAACCGGATGGAAAGGGAATCCAAGAAGTGTTTGTTTGTGTTTCGAAAACCGCATAAACAAAGAGTTTTAAATCAATTTACGACATGAAGAAACCTGGGAAGGAAAAGCCTGCACGAATGGTACAATCTCCACCAAAGAAGACAACTGTCCAACGTTTGTACGACCCACCCGAGTCTTCAGGCCGTACTGAGTGCGAGGAAACGCAGAAATCTGGTATGTATGTCAGTATCTGTGTTGTCGATTGTGTAAGCTTTGTGCAACAATCAACGTGTGAGAGTAATATTGATTCTTTTCATTACATGCAGTAGTCTTGTATTTTGTGATTAATCAACAGAATTGAGTGATTTGCTTTCTTCCATATTGAAAGTGACAACTGAAGTTGATTGCAAATTAATTAGTTCATTAAAACTATAGTTCCAACTATCAACAATGGATGTATAAACATTTAGGCATATTGCGCAATGACAATGTGACTTTAGCCGTTGCTTTTTGCTTTGTTTCTGCTTTTGTACTGCTAAGAATGGACAATTAACAGGCGAAAAGTCTTCCAACCATAACTGAAATTTTTTGCTGTTATTATACTTGGTCATGAAAATGGTCATAAAGATCAAGTCACAGTCTTTCTCAACAGCCGAAATACATGATAATATATAGAGAATATCTATGCTTTAAAATGTGGTTTACAGGTAATGAGAAAGATTGTAACTTTATCTTTTATGATCGTTACAACCATATATACGGAAACCATAGATATCTTGCTTAAAACTGTTGCATGCAACATGCTTGCAACTTGAATTGTACTTGAATTGGAGATGTGTTTAGCTGCATGATCAGATTAAAACATATCAAAATGCCTAACTTAAGAGATATGGGATGTTTCAATTAATATTAACTGCAACTGTTAATCCATTGGGGCTGGTTATAGGCAAGCCAACCTGAGTACCCAAGCTGGCCTGGTTTAGGCAAAATGTCATTATTATTTCCCAATGAAACCGGTGGTTTGTTTTGGTGAGCCGGGCCACTCCGCCTTGAAAGTCTCCTGCGTATAAACACATGAGTCATAGCATAGCGGGCTACCTCTGAAATTACCCGGGCTAGCTTGATCGCTTTCATATAAACAGCCCCCATGCAAATGACTGTATTTTTCTCAATTTTTAGAATCCAACCCTATACCCATACAATCAATTGGAAATCTTCTTGGGACTATCAGCCAAACACCTGAGGCAGATATTTTCAAGGCTAATTTTGGTAACTAAGTTATTCTATTTTTCTTTTTAATGTTTAATTGTGAGCTCAGCCTTATATAACCAATGTATTTGGGGTTATTCTTTATCAACCTCGTACCCAGGTTCTCAATCTTTGCTCCTACCTTGCTTGAATTGAGACCCTGACCAGTATTGGCTGGTCACGTGACCCATCATATTTTGGCGGATTTGCTCAATTGTTTGAGGGAAAGTATAGTATACAAGTAGATATTGTAGTAAACATTAATATTGTTAAAATAACATTACAAAAGAAAACATATCAGTTACTATCCTTTCCCTAAAAACAAATTAGCAAATCCACCAAAATATGACAGGTCACATGACCAGCCGATACCAGAGTTTCAATTCAAGCGTGATAGGAGCGAAAGATATAGAACCTAATAGTTACGGGAACCACTGAGTATTTTTATAAAATACAAAAGGACAGTAACTCCAAATAACATTTTGTTGCTTTAATGAATCTACGTTTCGACTATATTTTAGTCATCGTCAGGACAGATTAGTGTAATGTTACAAATACTGATACATATATATATATATATATATATATATATATATATATATATATATATATATATATATATATATATATATATATATATATATATATATATATCAGTATTTGTGACATTACACTAATCTGTCCTGATGAGTCGAAACGTAGATTCATTAAAGCTACAAAATGTTATTTGGAATTACTGTCCTTTTGTATTATATAGAACCTGGATACGAGGTTGAATTTATGTGTTTGAATTACTAAAAAATGTTAGTGTTGGTGCATGGTGCAGTGGTTTGTCATTCAGGCCTTAAAATATCAGTCAGTTACGGACACTGTCCAACCCATTCATGAAATTCTCTGACGTAGAGAGGAAACCAAATGATGGACATTCTGTCTGACCTACATGAAACTGAGGTTTGACCTACATGAAATTGAGCTTTATTCTTTGTTTGGCCCGACCTAACTGTAACCTTTTTCAACGTAAATCAAAATGTACCCTAGTCCAGGACTAGAGGCTCATATGTTAAATGGAGAATCCGAGTAATGTATAAAAAGTGAACTGCAGATGTGTATATATATACAGTAAGTGCAGGATTTTCACCTTAGGAAATTCATTGCGAAGATTCAAATGACTTTTCCAAATTCTGTTGATATTAATGATATTTATTTCCAACCAAACTGCATGAACCCAAAGTCATCAGGCATCCATCAGACATCACAATACATATATCTGACTCAAAGTCATCAGACATCCATCAGACATCACAATACATATGTCTGACCCAAACATCACAATACATATGTCTGACTCAAAGTCATCAGACATCCATCAGACATCACAATACATATATCTGACTCAAAGTCATCAGACATCACAATACATATATCTGACTCAAAGTCATCAGACATCACAATACATATATCTGACTCAAAGTCATCAGACATCCATCAGACATCACAATACATATGTCTGACCCAAAGTCATCAGACATCACAATACATATGTCTGACTCAAAGTCATCAGGCATCCATCAGACATCACAATACATATATCTGACTCAAAGTCATCAGCATCCATCAGCAATACATATTCGCCACCAAAACGACTCAAAGTCATCAGCATCCATCAGACATCACAATACATATTCTGAATATTCTGACTCAAAGTCATCAGACATCACAATACATATGTCTGACTCAAAGTCATCAGCATCATCAGACATCACAATACATATATCTGACTCAAAGTCATCAGACATCCATCAGACATCACAATACATATGTCTGACTCAAAGTCATCAGACATCCATCAGACATCACAATACATATGTCTGACTCAAAGTCATCAGACATCACAATACATATATCTGACTCAAAGTCATCAGACATCACAATACATATGTCTGACTCAAAGTCATCAGACATCACAATACATATGTCTGACTCAAAGTCATCAGACATCACAATACATATGTCTGACTCAAAGTCATTGAACATTTTGTCAGACGGTTGTCTGACCGATATTTTAAGGACTGGTCATTACATGCACTTTTCAACTCTATTGAGTTGAATTCTAGTAATAAGCAGTTGTCTGATTAAATGCTTTGATATGTGATTTGGCTCGATCTTTCACATTCTACACTGAACTGATAATAATGATTTGGATCGATAAGAGATGACCTTTACTGCATGGACCTCTAGGGAGAACAGTTTAGAACTGATAGAACTATCCATCAAACTGGACCTCTAGGAAGAACTGTTTCGAATTGATAGAGCTATCCAGTATAAAGAAAGTTAGTTTAATTAGGTTTCCTCCTGTAGTAACACTGGATCAATAAGAGATGATCCTTACTGGACTTCTAGGAAGAACTGTTCAGAACTGATAGACAAGCTATATCCAGTATAAATAAAGTTAGTTTAATTTAGGTTTCCTCTTGTAGTAACACTATAGATCAATAAGAGATGATCCTTACTGGACCTCTAGGAAGAACTGTTTCGAATTGATAGAGCTATCCAGTATAAAGAAAGTTAGTTTAATTTAGATTTCCTCCTGTAGTAACACTGGATCAATAAGAGATGATCCTTACTGGACCTCTAGGAAGAACTGTTTAGAACTGATAGACGAGCTATATCCAGTATAAATAAAGTTAGTTTAATTTAGGTTTCCTCCTGTAGTAACACCATGCAGATCAATACAAGATGATATTGCTGGACCTTGTAAAAATAGTGAATGTGTGTATTCAGAGAAGTTTGATCTCGGGAGAAATGACATAGACAAACATGCTGAGTGGTATAAACATATGTTTGATGAAAATGACCTCAAAGATAATCTGGAAGTCAAAGTCAGTGATAAAGATGGGAATGTCCTGTGGTGTATTGATTTGAATGAAATACTCTGTGTAAGTGTCAAGATCGACTACCATGAATTAAACTAACTTTATTTATACTGGATAGCTCTATCAGTTCTAAACTGTTTTTTCTAGAAGTCCAGTAAGGATCATCTTTATTGATCCAGTGTTACTATACAGGAGAATTTAAAACCTATAAACTATACTAACTTTATTTACTGTAGCTGGATAGCTTTATCAGTTCTAAAATGTTCTCCCAGAGTCTGGAAGGGCCAGTGATTGATTCAGCACTTTGAGAAAACCTAGCTGAGGTGTTTGGTTGAGTCTGTATATAACTACTCACAATTAGGCTTAAATGATGACAAAATATTTTTATTTAAGGATGAGGTCAAGGATGAGGTCGAAGGACCAGTTGAACCACGGGTTGAACAACGTATCAATACCAAACCAGGTGAGAAGTTGACTCAATTTCGGTTTTAGTTGCAAACAAACAAACTACTAGTACACACGTAAAAATCTCACAACTTGTCAACAAGATGTGTTCACAACCGACTTGTAGAAAATTTGTCAACAAGTTGTAACAATGCTGTTATTTTATCAAGTTGCTACAAGCTTGTCACTTACAACTTGTTAACAAATTGTTGTAGATAAAAATTTCAAAGCCCATCTAATCTTGCTAAATTTATTTCATGACCCACCCACCCAATCTAAATTGCATGGGAAAATACAATTTTATAATAAAAAGGTATGAACTTTGTAAATGCACACAACTGTATTGACATACATAATTCCATTAAGCTTGACCAACACATTTATTACCAATTACGATACTGAGCTGCTCTCCAGCTGGTTGTATTTGCTGTGATTCGACCACTTCTTGTTGTTGTATAAAACAAAGTACTGGCTTCAATAGCATCATTTGCATTTGATAATTTGGATAGTTTTGTTTACTTTTATTATTAATATCTTTATGTAATATATAACTAACATGGGGTTTTGTTTGGTGGCCCAACCATGGACATACCAAAAAATTGGCGGCCCATCGAAACTGCCCAAAGATTTTCCATGGCACATCCCAAGTCACTCCAGCCCACCCTAGCAGTTACTTTGTGACCAGTCCCTAATTGTACAATGAGTATTAATTATTAAAAACTGTGTCTTTGTATAAGAGACTTGAAATTAGACAAGGTCCCTGCCTTTTTAATTCGATCTGGAAGATTGTTATAAAGCAGTGATCCCGAGTATATAAAAGATCTCTTGCCCAGACTAAGATTTGGTTTAGGTAAGTGCAAATCATCTTTCCTTCTAGTATTATAAGAATGAATATTTGAATTCCTTACAAAATATCCACTTAAATATTTTGGGACTAAATTGTTCGAACATTTAAATACTAAAACACACTTGTGAATTTGTCTACGAGTAGATAAATCTACCCAATTTAAAATGTCAAACGTATTTCTGGAGCTTTCTCGTTGTAATATTCGTGCTGCACGGTTTTGCAGTTTTTGGAGGCTTTGAGAACACTCAGCAGGCAGCTCGGACCATACAGCATCAGTGTAGTCAAAAATAGATTGCACCACTGAATTGTAAGCACATTTAGATGCCTCAATTGTCAAGCAAGACCGTATTCGCGAAAGTAGACTTAATCGCTTGCTAACTTTGTTGAGATCTCTTCCGTATGTTCTTTCCATGATATTTGTTCCTCTAGCATTACGCCTAAGTAACTAAACTTTGGCAATCTTTGAACTAGTTTGCCTTGTAGTTGGATGGTAAAGTCTCCAAAACGACCAAGTTTTTGTTTTGTTCCAAAAAGCATAACCTTAGTTTTGCTGTAATTTAAAACAAGTCTACTAGACGTCATCCATTTTGCAACACGATCTAAATCATTTTGAAGGGTTTCCATTATCTCATTGGTATCAGAACTAGAAAAATAAATTCTTCTAGCAAGCTTGTGAACGTTGTGACAGTGCTGTAATGGTTTATTTTTATCAAGTTGTTGCAAGGTTGCCAATTGAACATTTGGAACAACTTGTAACAAATGTGTTGAGTCTTGTAACAAGTCTGCTGCAAATTTGTGACACCTGGCAACAAATTGAGATACGTTTGAGATATCTTTTTCAGGTAGTTCAGACACAAACCACGACAGCTTATTGTAGAATACTACCTGCACTGGACCACCAAATTGGAGATACAGTCGAACCCCTAGTCAGATTTGAGATACAGTCAGACACCTTCGGGACTTCGCCTAAGTGTCCGCTTAAAAGGGGTGTCCGCTTAAAAGGGGTATGTAGAAAAACACAGCAGGAGGCAAAGATGTGTAATTAGTTTGAAACAAGTCTTAGCAGGCAACTTTCTGCATGCTTGCATTCTGGAAATTATGAAATACTCACTTGAGAACATTTTCTCCTTATTAATATTTTAAATGCTTTCTTAAATTTGTCTATAATTTTTTCTTCAGATCAGTATTTTGGAGTATCTTGAGGAAACAAGACCTGAGCCACCATTATGACAAACAATTCATTGTGCCAATTTCTACTTGCAGCAGGCTGCCCATTGAGATAATTCTCATTCATCTAACTACATCCCAAACTAATTTTTAGATTCGTCAAATTGTGTTTGCGATTGCATCAGATATCCAGCCAGTTCAGGTCAGGATGACCTCGACATGCTTACATATCTAAATCATTCTGAGTATTTTCTCGTGAGCTCACAAATCAGTTAAATCATTTCAAGAAAACGTAGAAGTTCCGCTAATCGCTATTCGAAAAGCAGAAAATGTATGGTCAAGCAGATTGTTTTAGGGTGGTGCTGGACTTCTCTGGGGGGTACTAGACACTACTAGGTGGGGTACGCAACCCCCTGCACCCCACGCTAGATCCGCCCCTGTTTAGTCCGCGTCAGCAATTAAAAGTTACAGGGCGGACGATTGTGGTGAACCTCAGGAATGTTGACTCTTACAGGAGAACGCAAATTTAACTACATCTCGCAAAGCCCCGAACAGACGAGCTATTTTTCCCTGAGTAGTTTCATTTGCTCGCGTGTACGGCAAAACCTGACGATTTTTCCTTGTCAAAGAAGCTTTGTTCCAGAGCTGGACATGCCAGCTTTGAAAATTTGTTTGTTCGTGTGTACGGCCGCCAGGAAACTTGCCAAATGTACAAGAAATACTGTATGGTTTTGGAAAACAAAAGGCGGTCATGACGTCAGATAAACAGGGTTCGTACGAGACTTGAATGTCCTTGAATTTGAAAACAAAAATTCAAGGCCTTGAAGGTCCTTGAATAGACCTTTCCCCTTATGAGTGAAATTTTGATCTAGACAAGTCATAGATCTAGCCTGGACAAAAATTTCATCACAGCTTGAAAGAGCATCACAAAATTAGTAATATTCCAAAGTTTCGTTGCGAAATGTTGTAAAATGCGGATAATATGGCCTTGCGAAGTTTGCCGTTTTTCAGTCATTTTGTATTACGCACGGAAAATTGATAATCAGATGATCAAACTGATTATCAATTTCCCATTTGACATTTGTAATACAAAATGACTGAAAAACGGCAAACTTCGCAAGGCCATATTATCCGCATTTTACTGACAACATTTCGCAACGAAACTTCGGAATATTACTAATTTTGTGATGCTCTTTCAAGCTGTGATGAAATTTTTGTCCAGACTTGTCTAGATCAAAATTTCACTCAAAAGCCAGGGGAAAAGTCTATTTGTACTTGAAAGTTCTTAGATTTTTCTTGCTTTAGTTTTTGGATATTTTCTGAAATTGTTTGATATTCAAAACGGACATTTTGTTGAATTGATTTTGCATGTGTTCATATCTGACAAAGCTGTTTAAAACTCCTTTTTAATAAAGTTGCGTTTTGAACAATTGAACGTCAGATTTTACTGATTTCTAACCCCCTTTTCCCCCAGTAAATATTTAGTTCTTAATTGAATTTGCTGATACTGTACATGGCCTTGAATGTCCTTGAAATATTCTTGAATTCACTCATTCTCACATGTACGAACCCTGGATAATAGTTACTTAAAAAGTAATTAAAAAAATAAAATAAAATAAAACAAAATAGTCCGGCAATTTCTAATTGTAATCTCGACTAATCTGCAACTAAATTCCTCACTAAGAGCCTTCGGTCGAAATATCGAAGTATTTTAATCTTTTTTTCAGGTACAGTATACACGTAAAAATCTCACAACTTGTCAACAAGATGTGTTCGCAACAGGTTTGTAGCAAGCTTGTCAACAAGTTGTAACAATGCTGTTATTTTATCAAGTTGCTACAAGGTTGTCACTCACAACTTGTTGAGAAATTGTTGAATTGCAGGACGATAACTAGTTGTTGGAACAACTTGTAATAAGTATGTTGAGCTCAACAACCTTGTAGCAAGTTGTCAACAAGCTGGGAACAAGCAGTGCGAACACATCCTGTTGACAAGTTGTTGGAACAGCATTGCTACAAGTCTGCTGCAGGTTTGTTACAACTTGGGCATTTTTACGTGTGCAGTTCAGACACAAACCACGGCATCTTATGACTTATTGTAGAATACTACCTACACTCGTAAAATACACAAGTTGTTACAATTCTGCAAACAAGTTGTTACAAATCTGTTCACAAGCTGTCGACAAATTGTGCTTGTTCCCAGTTGTTGTAAAAAGTTTGGAACAAGCTGTTAACAACTTGTAACAAGCTTGATGGCATTATCAGACTTGCTACAAGATTGTTCTAACAAGTCTGATACAGTCATGACATAACAAGAATGTTACAAGGTTGACGACACAAGATTTTAACAGCTTGTTCTAAACTTGTTGACAACTTGGGACAAGCAGTGCGAACACAACTTGTTGACGGCTTGTTGGCAGCCTTGCTACAAGATGTGAGATTTGTGCGTGTGTACACTAGACCACCACGTTTGAGATTCAGACACAAACCACGTTGCCGTGGAGTTTGACATTTTTTATGACAAAAATCTTAACTTCGTCTTTCATTATTTAACAAACTTGGACGATAAGATCGATTATATATGCACACTAATAACTTTGGCTAAAATTTTAGGTGGATGTTGCATTTATAGTTCTAGCAGTTCTAAACTTTTTTCGTTATATATTTCGTCCACTATTGTTCTTGTATTACTACAGGAACTAGAGTAATTTTATTTGAGCTACGTTATGTAAATCTGAGGATAAATTTATTTTTATTGCACGCTTTTGAATCTAAACGTGTACCACCACTAAGTTTGGGAAAGTTTGGTGTCGTTTTAATACAATATGCAAATTTTGTGAAAACATAGGGCGTGAGAAAATTCGCTTTATTGGTTTTTGAAATTAATTTTTGACCGTATATTATAATGTACATATTTGCCATCTATTTCATTTGATTGTATGTTATAATGTACGAAGAATTTCATGGATTAATCATTTAATCCACTTCCTAATTTTGTTTAAATTGAATATCAGTTCTAAACTGTTCTTCCTCGAGGTCTAATAAGGATCTCTTGTTGCTTCAGTGTTGATAACAAACCAGAGTACAACGTAAAAACGCACAAGTTGTAACAAACCTGCAGCAGACTTGTAGCAATGCAGCCAACGCTGTTCCAACAACTTGTCAACAAGATGCGTTCGAACTGTTTGTTCCCAGCTTGTTGACAACTTGCTACAAGGTTGTTGAGCTCAACAAACTTGTTACAAGTTGTTCCAACAACTTGTTATCGTCCTGCAATTCAACAATTTGTCAACAAGTTGTGAGTGACAACCTTGTAGCTAAACAAATGTTGCAAGGTTGATGACACTATTGTTATATCATGACTGTATCGGACTTGTTGGAACAGCCTTGTAACAAGTCTGATAATACCAACAAAGTTGTTACAAGTTGTTAACAGCTTGTTTCAAACTTGTTGACAACTTGGGACAAGCACACAACTTGTTGACGGCTTGTTGGCAGACTTGCTACAAGATGTGAGATTTTTCCGTGTGTAACACAAGCTCAACTATACCCTTTCCGTTCCTATCCTGCTGAGTGTTTTCCTGGGTGCAAACTGGCCTTTTTATATTATTAAAGATCTAATGAAGAATTATCATGTTCGTTTTGTAAGGGCTGCTGTAATTGGCGTAAGCTGTAGCATAATAGGAAATATGCTTTCTGTAATATTTTCTAGATCGTTTGAATTTGCGTTCGACCTGGCTCGTACGGCCAAGAAGGAAAAACTACCAGATATTCATCTCAAGCACGCCATGTTCCTGGAGGATGAAGGAAAGTTTCCGGAGGCAGAGAGAGAATTTATTAAAGCGAACAAAGCAAAAGAAGCTGTGCTTATGTAAGTTGAAGAAATAACCTAGCCAGCAGCCACTTATCTAACAAATCCGTCTGGATAGGGCAACTGTTGAATTCAATAGGCAATTCCAGTTATAGACTAAATTTTGATCTAGGCTAGAAGAACAAAATCCATCACCACAGCTAGAAAGAGCATGTTAAAATTAGTAAAATTGCAAAGTTTGGTTGCGAAATGTTGTAAAATGCGGAAAATATAGCCAAGCGAAATTTGCAAATTTTGTATTAATTTGTATTACGCGCGGGAAAATGCACCATATTTGGGCCGAAAGTGGTGCATTTTCCCGTGCGTAATACAAATTAATACAAAATTTGCAAATTTCATAGGGCTATATTTTCCTCATTTTACAACATTTCGCAACCAAACTTTGCAATTTTACTAATTTTAACATGCTCTTTCTAGCTGTGGTGATGGATTTTGTTCTTCTTGCCTAGATCAAAATTTAGTCTATAGCTAGAACAATCCATTATAGCCAGAATATTTTTATGAGAAGATCTTTTTAAATCTGTCAAAGTTAAAATGATATCCGAACACTCTTTATGTTGCTTTCCCTCAGGCATGTCCACAATCAAGACTGGGATAGTGCTCAGCGCGTCGCTGAAGATCACGATCCAGACAGCGTTGCTGACGTGCTGGTTGGCCAGGCGCGTGTTGCGTTCGAGAAGAAAGACTTCCAGCGTGCTGAAACGTGTTTACTCCGTGCTCAACGACCCGAGCTGGCTGCGAGATATTACAAGGTGTGTAAGTGCTTGTTAATATTATCAGGCTTGTTACAAGGTTGTTCCAACAAGTCCGATACAGTCATGATATGCAGTATTGTTACAAGTTGTCAACAAGTTTGGAACAAGCTGTTAACAATTTGTAACAACCTTGTTAATATTATGATAACAGACTTGTTACAAGGTTGTTACAACTAGTCCGATACAGTCATGATATAGCAGTATTGTTACAACCTTGTGTCGACAACCTTGTAACATTCTTGTTTATCATGACTGTATCAGACTTGTTAGAACAACCTTGTAACAAGTCTAATAATGCCGTCAAGCTTGTTACAAGTTGTTATAACAACTTGCTCCAAACTTGTTACAACAACTGGGAACAAGCAGTGCGAAGACAATTTGTTGACAGCTTGTGAACAGATTTGTAACAACTTGTTTCTGGTCCGGCTCATATGAACAGCCCCTAATTGATAAAATGCACTTGAATCGTAATAAATAACCTGATTGTCTACTTTAGTATAAATTTCTGAATAGCAGGACATTTTCAATTTTCTAGGAAGCTGGAATGTGGACTGATGCTTTAAGAGTGGTGAAAGAATATCTTCCACATAAGGTTAGTGGAAAAATAATCTTGCTATACTTTAAGTTATTTAACAAGGAGTGTTCCTCCCCTCCTCCTCCCACACACCCTTAGATCGCCGAGATCATTGTGTTTCTCTTAGTGAAACTCTATTGATATTCTTTAGATTTCTCAATGGCAAGACGAATACGAACGGGAATCTTTGAAAAAGGGCAACAGGTAAGGATGAAAATGAGTTACAATAGACCTATATAAACAAGCTTTCGTTCCCAGGGATGCAACTACCTGAAAAATATAAGGAGAATTTCGAATTCATTTGAATTTATCCTTATATTTTTCAGCTAGTTGTATCCCTACCAAAGAAAGCTTGTTCATATTATTGGCCCTACCTACACTGTCACAGACAGTTCCAATAGATTCTTTGTACGTTTGCATGGCGATAAAACATATAATAGTTTTGTTTGTGGAAACACCACGTAAATTTATTACTGCAAAGCTTTCGATCCGTAAGCCCGGATCTTCATCAGTATACATATTATTAGCACTGATGAAGATCTGGGCTTACGGATCGAAAGCTTTGCAGTAATAAATTTACGTGGTGTTTCCACAATTAAAACTATTATAAGTTACAATAGACCTTCCAGTTCACATGCACCATTGAATAACTCGCGTGCCAGTTGGCCCAGATATCATGATAATGCAGGAATAGAATGGAACAAGGCTTTCAAGCATTTAAATTGTATTTGCGCGAATTTGATACTTCGTGAAAGAATGCACCGTTAGGGTCATTCAATGCATGACTAACTGTATATGTTGGCCTTTCTTTCCGAAGTGGCGCGGACGGTATCCTTGCTCAAGCCAGAGATTGGGAGATAAAAGGCGAACATTCTCGTGCAATTGATATGTACCTCAAGGTCACTCCAAACAGTTCAGACAATACAGATGCCATGGCTGTCATCAGACATCACAATACATATATCTGACTCAAAGTCATCAGACATC
>CACRXK020013983.1:0-13475 GCA_902702795.2 Paramuricea clavata
CTATATTCCTCATCACGCCGTAATTAAAGAGCCGTCTACCACACCACTACGAGTCGTTTATGACTGTAGTTGCCGTAAATCTTCAGATCACGCAAGTTTAAACGATTGTTTAACAACTGGACCCCCAATCCTCAACGATTTAACAGCAATATTGCTCAGATTCCGTCAGCCTAAGTACGGATTAACAGCAGATATCAAAAAGGCATTTTTAAATATTGTCCTGGATGAAGAAGATCGTGATGCTACCCGCTTCCTCTGGTTGAATGACCCGAGCGATCCAACTAGTGCCTTTGATGTTTACCGATTTAAACGCGTGTTATTTGGGGCAACGAGTTCACCATTTATTCTAAATGCCACCCTTGATAAACACTTGAAACAATTCAATGATCCAGTAGCGAAACGTATTCGTGAAGATATTTATGTTGACGACCTTGTGTCCGGAGCCCAAGATGATGACGAAGCAGTTTCATTTTATACCAAAGCACGAACACTGATGACACCTGGTGGATTTAACTTGAGATCTTGGGCATCGAACAACCCTGTTGTCAAGACGATCGCAGCGAAAGAAAACCTCTTAAATGACAATCTGAAACCTAAAGTCCTTGGCATGCAGTGGGATACTATCAACGACAGCCTCCTCTACCCCAACAGAGTGACTACATCCGAATCCAATCCCCCAACGAAACGTGAAGTATTACGTACTTCATCAAAGATATATGACCCCATTGGGTTCCTTAACCCCGTAGTCGTTAATGCGAAAATTCTGATGCAAGAGATATGGAAGAGAGGGTTGCAATGGGATGAACTCTTACCACCGGAAATACAAGCGAGTTGGGAGAAACTAACTAAAGAATTACAAGCAAGCACCCATGTACAATTACCTCGTCAATACTTTCCATCAACAAATGGGTTGCCCGAGGATACAGAGTTACACATATTCGTAGATGCGAGCTTGAAAGCTTACGGTGCCGCAGCATATGTTAAATCTTCCAAAGCCAATCATTCCTCCTTTGTTATGGCAAAGTCGAGAGTTGCGCCATTGAAAAAGTTGACGTTACCCCAATTAGAACTAACGGCAGCTTCGATAGGAGCACGGTTATGCTCGTACTTGGCAAAAGTACTACAAGTTACGAACGTTTTCTTGTGGAGTGATAGCCAAATCGTCCTCCATTGGCTTCACAGTACCAAACAACTTAAACCTTACGTTGCCAGCCGGATTGCAGAAATCAAAACTCTTACATCTATCGAAAATTGGAAATACTGCCCCACAGAAGATAACCCCGCAGATTTGCTAACACGAGGCATCACCACCAACCAACTCAATGCATCAGAAATCTGGCGAACTGGACCAACTTGGTTGCTAGCAACTCCAGAGACGTGGCCATCTTGGACACCCTCAACTCACCTCTTACTAACCCAAACTGAGGAGTCCACAAACGAAGAAAATGTATCGACAACACCTGAAGATTCGTACAAACAACCCGGATTCCATCATCTATTAACGGTCTCTAAATTTAGTAATCTCTCACGACTAGTGAACGTCGCAGCATACGTTTTACGGTTTGTGAAAAACTGCAAAGACAATCAAGTCAAGGAAATCGGACCTCTAACCCCACACGAAAGGGATGAAGCAACTCGTCAGTTGATCCAGAACGCACAACAATTGACATACCATAACGAAATCAATAATCTCGCAGCGAAAAAGGCACAACGATTACCTTTAGTACGCCAACTTCGTCTATTCAAGGACAAGTTTGGCCTTCTTCGCTCTGGTCAGTCTGGTGGGAGAATACACAACGCGCCCCTCGCAGAATCAACGAAATTCCCAATACTTCTACCACCGAGAAATGACTTCACAAAGCTCATAATCGTCGAAACTCATGTTCGCCAATTACACTTGGGTGTGAACGCGACACTAACAGCGCTACGTCAACGATATTGGATTCCTTCCGGACGACAACTCGTGAAGAAGATCATCAATAAATGTGTCACCTGCAGGAAGATATGCGGAAGCTCGTATAATCCTCCAGATCCACCACCATTGCCGAAAGCAAGACTTCAACAAACACGACCATTTGAAATCACAGGTGTTGATTTCACTGGAGCATTGTACGTAAAAGAATCGGGAACAGAAAATAAAGCATACATTTGTCTCTTTACGTGCGCCACCACAAGAGCTGTACATCTCGAAATTGTGTCGGACATGTCTGTACCAACGTTTATCCTTGCATTCCGTAGATTTGTTGCTCGGAAATCACTACCCGAATTAATGATGTCAGACAATGCTTCTACATACTTGTCGGCAGCGGAAGAACTGAAGAAATTGTTTGAATCACCCATACTGAAAGAGACACTCATTAGACAGAATGTACAATGGCAATTCATTCCAAAGAGAGCACCGTGGTTCGGTGGCTTTTGGGAGAGATTGATAGGACTGACGAAAACAGCTTTAAATTAATGAAAGTACTTGGAAGAGCGTCAGTGAACTTAGTAATGCTACAAACACTCGTGGTGGAAATCGAAGCCATTTTAAACGATAGACCATTGACATACGTGTCGTCAGACGTAAAGGACCAACAACCACTTACACCATCGCACCTCTTATATGGCAGAAGAATAACAGTCCTACCAAATGAGTCCCTAGAGGAAGATGAGTTGATTGATCCGAACTTCAACGAAAATGTGGAAATCCAAAGAAACGCCAAGAGACTAGTACTACTCCTACAACACTTTGAGCAACGTTGGAGACAAGAGTATCTCACATCCTTGCGAGAATTCCATAAGAATACTGGTACAGAAAAGGAAACTATCAAAGTAGGAGACGTTGTACAAGTCCATGATGATAAATCTCGACTAACATGGAGATTAGCAGTGATCGAAAGTTTAATTCGAGGACGGGATGGACATGTGCGAGCTGCTAACATTCGAACAGCATCCGGAAAGACTAATAGACCCATAACGAAACTTTATCCTCTAGAAGTAGCAGCTAAAACAGAAGAACCAGGCCTCGTAGACAAGGATTGTGTCCAACAAGAAAATGCAGCAACCGAAATTACTCCACGACCGAAACGAACAGCCGCGTGTAAAGCAGTTGAACAAATCAGGAGATGGACCCGAGAACTTCGCGTGCCCCGGAGGATGTCGTAAATAAGTAGACAAACATTATACATTGATAACATGAAGTATTGACTGTTTTCGCGCCTTTTTCATGGACGCCATGTTGTTGTTATTCCACGCTTTATATTATCGAAAGAACCTGTATTAATCGTAACAATATACCAATAAATACTTGAAAATGAGAATAGACAATGTCTTATCTGCGACTGTTCATCATTAGTTGCAAGCGACGGTTGTTACAAGCAAGGTTACAAGCGGCCCGGAGCTGGCCGGCTGTCGAAATTCCGCTTATGTGTCTACATTGAAAGGCAGCAAATGAGTTTGATGAAATGACATGTTAAAAAATTTAGAAAGACTTGAAAGCATCAGATGTGATATTTAGATACATTATTAATTTCGTATCCAGTCTTTTTTGTTCACGTTTTTATTATTGATTGTTATTGTAGCTATATTTATGCGAAGTTCAGCCGTTGTTACAGAACGGCTCAGATATTTTAGTAAAAATATTTTGACTTTGTTGTTTCTGATGACATTTTTGTTGACTTTTGCTGTCGACTCTCGACTTTTTGCTGCCGACTCTAGACTTTTTGCTGTCAACTCTCGACTTTTTGCTCTCGACTCTCGACTTTTTACTCTCGACTCTCGACTTTTACTATCGACTCTCGACATTTACTCTCGACTCTCGACTTTTACTCTCGACTCTCGACCTTTACTCTCGACCCTCGACTTTTAGATACACTCGGCGCGTACATGCAGATTTATTGATTTACTGTAACCAAAAATTTTTAAGACGTACGTTACCTTCAATAATAGAATAATCCAAAGAATACATGCTCAAATATTTTAAAGAGAAAACGTCAAAACACAGGTGTACATAAGAAATTAAAAATTGTATTCGCTTTATAGTTAATATTCAGCAAGTTTTAAAGTGTTTATTCTGAACTTATTATCGTGGTGTCTTTTACCGTCGGTATAATATATCATTTATAGACCCTTGGGGGATTCGTCGAAGCATTACCCTCAGTGATGATATTTCAAATATTAACTGATAAATATCATCACTTCGGGTAATATTTCGCCGAATCCCTCTCGCTTCGGGTCTATAAATGATAAATAAACTATATGCTAAAGAAAACCTTCACAATTTAAAATAATAGATAATCAGTCTGTAAGCGTCAGTGCATAGTTTTAAATGTTTCTTTATTGGATTGCGAGGCTTCCGAATGTGGTGATTAATATATCTCCAATGTTCATCGCGGAGAAGTGACATTATCGACATTATCTTACGTGCATGGGATAATAGCGTGAGGTGGTTGGAAATACGGCTGCTTTTTCTGGACGCATGTTGGAACACAATGAAAGTACTAAACATTACGTAGTCCACTGTGAAGTTGTCCTTCACGGAAGCCATGATCTGACCATCATTGACACAATCACTAGGTCTGCAAGAGAACTTCCAATAAAATCGCCAAGTTTTAATTAATTAACGTTACAAATGAACATTGTACGCGTTTTCCATGTACGCGTTTTCCATGTACGCGTTTTCCATGTACGCGTTTTCCATGTACGCGTTTTCCACGTACGCGTTTTCCACGTACGCGTTTTCCACGTACGCGTTTTCCACGTACGCGTTTTCCACGTACGCGTTTTCCACGTACGCGTTTTCCACGTACGCGTTTTCCACGTACGCGTTTTCCACGTACGCGTTTTCCATGTACGCGTTTTCCATGTATGCGTTTTCCATGTACGCGTTTTCCATGTACGCGTTTTCCATGTACGCGTTTTCCATGTACGCGTTTTCCATGTACGCGTGTACGTGTACGCGTGTACGTGCACGCGTTTTCCAGACAACCCAAGTTTTCTTAACTGAGACTGCAATGGCAATGAGAATAGCCTCAGCATAATGGCGGTCGCAATGTATAAATACGACAATCGCAGACAACAATAATTATAATTCTCGCATTATTATAATAACTCACCTTATTCCTTTCGACGTTTATCACATCTTTGAAGTTACAGGCGAACTAATTCTAAAGCATTGACGCTGTGAACCACACGTTTTGAATTGCATTGGCGGCCAGACCTTTGTCATTCAAATACAAACAGCAACTTTGCTCGCTTCTTCCTCACACTGTTTTAAAGCCATCTTTATACTTGAAATATGAATATACTAAAGCCATTTTAATCAGTTTGTATCGCTTCCATCGCACTGACACTTAGAAGCAATCATTATAGAACCCTCGCACCACAATAGCAGATATATTTCCATACAAACGACCACAAACTATAATGCCAGACTGCTAGTATCGATGCGACAAGAAGGTATTAGATTTCACGGCGGCGCTATCCTCATTGGTTGAAAGGTAGAGTAGACGATATGTCAAGCAACAATGTGAGCGGCGATTTTTTAACAACTCTCAGCTCAATCCCAAATGAAAGAGGTTTCAAAATGGCTTTTCTGAATATAGTGAGTCTACCAAAAAATATAGATGAAATTAATTTTTCAATGACCAAAAATTTCATTGATCTGATTGCATTTAATGAAACACGACTTGATGCAAATATAACGGATAACATGATTAATCTAGATGGCTATGATATTGTCAGAAAAGACAGATCAAGAAACGGTGGTGGGGTTTGTATTTACTTGCGTAGCTCCATAAATTACAAAGTAAGAAATGATCTAGTTCCCACTGAACTCGAAGCTGTCTGTGTTGAAATTATTAAGCCGCATAGCAAACCATTTCTTGTTACCACAGTCTATAGACCACCCAGTGCATAATCAGAATTCTTTGATCATTTTGAAAAATTGATCCAAGCTGTTGATAATGAAAATAAAGATATGTATATCCTGGGTGATCTGAACTGTAATATGCTGAAAACAAATAACGATTCAAATATTCCAAAAGAGAAAATAAAATCACTATATGAATTATACCAATTAACACAACTGATAGATGAAGCTACTCGAATAACTCCAACAACCACCAGTCTTATTGATCATATTGTTACTAATATGCCTGAGAAAATCTCTGATTCTGGTGTCATTCACACAGGTATTAGTGATCATAGCTTAGTATTTGCAATCAGGAAAATTTCTATTGTTACAAAACAAGAAAATACTCTTGAAATTAGAAACATGAAAAATTTTGATGAAGGAAAATTTATTGAAGAACTGCTAAAACAACACTGGGAATATGTGTATTTCTTTGCAGATGATCCAAATGCCATGTGGGAAATTTGGAAAAATTTATTTCTTGAAGTCCTAGATAAACATGCACCACTTCAGCAAAAGAAGATAAGATCGAAAAAAGTCCCTTGGATTACAAGTGATGTAAAGAAACTTATGAATACAAGGGACAAGTTTAAACGAAAAGCCATTTTGACAAACCATGAGAATGATTGGTTAAACTTTAAAACAGCTAGAAACAAAGTAAATATTGAACTAAGAAGTGCCAAAAAAGATTATTATTCTTCGAAAATAGCTGGTCAAAAAATTAATCCCAAGAAAGCTTGGAAAAGTATAAACAACTTGTTAGGTAGGCAAAACAAACCAACAGTGGTAAATGAACTAAATGTAGGTGAACAAAATTTGACAAGTCCTGAAGATATTGCGGAGGGCTTTAATGAATATTTTTCAAATATTGGCCCAGATCTAGCTAGAAAAATAGATTATTCAAATTCCAATTTTGAAACCTATGTCAAAAATGCTCAATCAGAATTTGCGGCTTTCCAACCTGTTACTGTCAGTCATGTCTCTCATCTTTTGCATGGGCTTTCCAACAATAAAGCCACTGGCATCGATAAAATCTCTTCCAAAATTATTAAATTAGCTGCACCTGTTATCTCAGATTCACTGACACTTATTTTCAATCAGGCTATTACTTTATCTTCTTTTCCTGATGAATGGAAGGTTGCTAGAGTGATGCCCCTATATAAAAATGGCCAGCGTAGTATTCCTGGAAACTACAGACCAATATCAGTTTTACCGGCCATTAGTAAAATTATGGAACGGATATTGTATGATCAACTGTATAACTATTTAACAAAATTTGAGATTCTCAGTGATTCCCAATTTGGATTTCGAAAATTTCACTCTACAGCTAGTGCACTACTAGACTGTACTAATGATTGGTATGTAAATCTAGACAGAAAAATGTTTAACCTAGTAGTTTTAATTGATTTGAAGAAAGCCTTTGATACTGTTGATCATCAAATTCTGCTGAACAAATTAGAGCTCTATGGAATAAAAGGACAAGCTCTAACTTTGCTCAAATCCTATCTCACAAACAGAAACCAGAAGTGCCAAATAAAAAACTCATTTTCATCTGAGCGCTTGATTAAATGTGGTGTACCACAAGGCTCTATATTAGGGCCATTATTCTTTTTGTTGTACATCAATGATTTGCCACATTGTCTAAACAAAACAAAACCGCGGTTGTTTGCTGATGACACAAATTTGACTGTGAAGCAAATTCTATGACTGACCTAGAGACTGCAGTAAATTCTGATTTAGAGAACCTTAGAAAATGGTTAATAGCCAATAAACTTAGCCTCAATGTAGCTAAGACAGAGTTTATGGTGATTGGCTCTAAACCTATGATCAAAAATATTTCTGATTCTTGCCCAAATGTTTACATTGAAAATATACAAATTAAACAAGTTCATGAATGCAAAACTCTAGGAGTAACAATTGACCAGCATTTATCTTGGAAAAGTAATACCGAAAATATTTGCAAAAAAGTTAGAGCAGGAATCTCTGCTATTCGTCGGATCAAACCATTTGTTGATCAAGATACACTTATTTTGATATATAACACTATTGTTCGTCCGTACTTTGACTACTGCTGTGAAGTATGGGATGTATTTGGCGAAACTCAATCAAAACGACTGCAAAAACTGCAAAATAGAGCGGCAAGAAGTATTCTGAATATAAGCAATGACGTAGATTATACGATTGCGTTACGTACTTTGGGCTGGGAGCCACTCCAAACTGAAAGGAAGAAAACTAAAGCAAGAATGATGTATAAGTTATTAAACAAAATGGGCCCAAAATCACTCACAAATCTATTTTCGTTTAAGAGTGAGAAAACTAATTACCACCTTCGGGATATCTCAAGTGGTCTTTATTTACCAAAACCACGTACAAATAGCATGAAAAATAGTTTTATGTACGACGGAGCAAACATTTGGAATTCTATACCAAAAGAAATTAGGGAAAGCAAGTCACTTTCTTCCTTTCGAAATAAAATCGCTGCTCACATTAGTGCTTGGTAACCTTTGTAAATATAACTTACCTGTAAATAGCTCAAAACATTTGTTATATCTTTTAAATTTATATATTACTGTCATAGCTTAGCTTATCCTTATCATATTCTGCATGTAAAATAATTTTCTGGCACACGCCCCCCGAGGAAATCAGCTACGGTTGGCGGGGTCAGCGTGGATAAATAAAGTTCTACTACTACTACTACTACTACGTACATTCGCGGACTATTCGTCGACTATTCGCGGACTATTCGCACTATTCGTCGCCTATTCGCACTATTCGCTTCACTATTCTAGTTTTATCAATTGTCGTTGAAGTTCTGAGAAATTTCAGAACTCTCTCAGGCCGGTTAATGCCTGGCTCTTGTTGGCTCTGCCCACGCTGACTTAATTGATATGTCCGCGCGAGTTGCTCGCGCGATTCAACATATCCAGCCTGTTTTGCCGTTTGACTGCGTTTTGCCGTTCGAATGAAACTGAAATTTAATAACTATGAGCTGTTGGATTATTTTATATTATGTTAGATTATAGCAACCAGCAGGGATGAGTAAATTATCAGTTTTTCTTGTACAATTGGACGTTGTATAGTATAATATATCATATTATGCGATATGCGGCGACCTTTGAACTTTGATATATAACGCTATTGCGGGATTTTATGTCTCAATTATTCAACATCGATTTGTGATTCCTCTTTAGTTTCCCACTCACAGAAAAATATTTGAAATACAAATAAGTACTCAGCATATGGATGGTTCAAACTTTTTGGGGTGGTGTTGTTTAAGTGTGACATATTTTCTTAAAAACTTGAGGACGCAATAAATGTTGTTGTTGAAATATAATATCCTTTCATATAAAGACTCAGACTCCTGTCGAATATTCTCTCAATATATAAACGAAAATATGTACTTATCATATTGTACTTCTGTACACATTTTTCTCTCTGTTCCTCGCATATTATTTGAATACACTACTAACTAGTTGTAAATGGTTTATCAGTCATTGTGTATTTGTATTTCATAATATTTTGTTTTACGGCAGGGGCTTATATTAATGATAATGGCGAGCGCGAATTCATCACGCAAAAAACGCGTTGGACTTGCCGACTTACAAGACAACGTTAATGTCGGTCGCTAATACGTAGATTTTGTCCAGAGTACAGCCAACTTTGGTCCTACAATAAGAGTAAAAGGTTCCATGATAATATTTTTGTACATATCCATGAATGTTTAGTAAGTCGGCAAGCCGTGTTTATAAACATTAAGTTAATTTCCATTATCACCGCCTATATCTTGTCACGTGTCCAGTTTCCATGGAAACCAAATAGTTAAAAAATATCGGCAGTTGATTTTCAACATCTCACCCAAAAATAAGAGTCGTAGTGTATTATGGTATTAATGGTATTATTACGAATTATGGTATTAATGCACCTGAGCTGTTGCTGCCATCGGGTCCCGGGATTTAATGAAGTGTGACGTGACGTATTTTGAGCAATTAAATTAGTCGCACTTCATGATCTAACAAAATTGCTCGTTACAAATTCTATGTAATTCCATGCCTTAAACAAAAAAACAAATGTTGTTGAATGCTATTAATCGTCTTCTTCCACTACTAATTTCGTTTAAAAAATATTTAAAGTTATCTAACTTTTGTTTTGGGCTGAAACACCTATTCCAATTGCTCGATCAAAATACGTCACACTTCATTGAAACCCGGGTAAGCGGGACCATATAAACAGCCTCTTATAATCAAATTTCTCACGAGAGCGAAACGCAAACTTTGTATCATCGCCTCTGATTATCGCCCATGTTTGTACATTTTAAATTCCAATGTATGTTAAAATAAATATACTTTCAAACATCAAATCTCGCATCAGACTTTTAGTTCCTCAAGCGAAACTTTCAGTATGCATAGATTATAGCCATAGGCGATTTCAGTTTTAAGAGCAAAGCTAATTGTTTTGCCGCGTTTGGAAGCTTTCTAAATGGTTGTAAAACTTTTAAAATGGATAAAAATTTACTATTCTCGACCCTCGACTTTGACCCTTGACCTCGACGTACGACCTTCGAACCTCGACAATTACACAAACTCAAATTATAAGCGTCAAATGCATTTAGGTAATGAGTTCCACAGTTTAGCTCCATCACAACAGGAGCTTTTCATAAGGTCGAGAAATAAGCGAGATTTAAAAAAAAGCTTTAAAATGTTTTCCACGTCATTTTAAAAGTTCTTTCAGATATCAAGGGAATCTAATTTCTATATTCATGCTATTTCCCTTTACAATGCCGTTCCTAGATAATGGGGGTATATTCATATATTCATGCTCGCTACCGTAGAAACAATCGCTTTCAAAAGAAATCCGTCGGTCAGAAGACGATTATATGAATATACACTCCCAATTATCGCGCTAGGAACGGCCCTGTCCCTTTAATTAAACAACTGAACTTGCCCGCCCTCAATGAACATATGGCCGAAGTTAATTGACGCTTACACTGAACTGCTTAGAGCACAACATGCTCAAATATAAGTAAATGACTGTTTATAATAAGTATACATATAGCCTTGAATCTAGCGAGTGTACAAGTGTTTCTAGTTTATTTTAATTGGCGCGCATGGATCGATCAATTGAAACAAGAATTTGAAGCAGAAATCTTAGTCTTGGAGACTTTAACAGCGTATTTTTATCTAGAAATAGGCAAACTAGTTTAAAATTATCTACGTCTTATATTTCCTATAAATAACAAGAGAAAGCAAGCAAAAATATTAAGTTTCGATTGTCTATAGTTGAAGCAAGGTGCCCAATTGTCTGAGGATTTTTAAGGTTTTTCTTGTGATTTTCTCCATATTATAGTCAGTACAATTCCGCGAAAACAAAAAGCCCCAAAATAATTTTTACAGCAACTTTTAGAGAAACAGTTTCTCTTTAAATTAACTAAATTTCAAGGAAATTGGAATTTTTCCGGATACGGAAAATTAATTTTCAAAAAGTGTACCAATTTAGAATTTTTTGGATCGCAAAAGAAGGCGATTTTTACACTCTTGTCTTGACATTGAAACATCATTTCAAAAATTGTAAAATTGACCCACGTTCTTTATTAACATCTTATAAACACGTTTAAAAACGAAAGGTGAGATTTCATGAGACACCAATTGAGAACTAGGGATCCAAGGATAGTGTGAAGTTTCGAATTGAAAAAGACACTGCAACAACTGCTGACAACCTAGAAAGGCTGATGGCGTACACTACGAAATAAACAGTTACCAAAGGCATTTCATCTCGTTATCTACTTTATAATGCGTTCGGCACATGAGTAGCGCCACGTTTGAAACAAGCCTAGCAGATCAGAAACGTGATGCTACACGCGACAACTTTATTGTGATGCTACACGCGACAACTCGAAATTTAAATTGTTTCACCAACACCCAAATTTTAAATATTCTAAAACTTCATTTGCATTTGCAGCTGTCGCTAAAAGCATCCTAACGAGGCTACTGATACGCTGAACTTATTTAATATGATTATTTCCATCACCCAAATAGCTGTATAAGATATGTTATGAATAATAAGCACTACGACGTTGTATCATTAAAAAAACGCATTTTATCCCCATCCGTTCTATATTTTATCCCCATATCCGTTCCGTGGATCCGCTCCATCCGCTTCCGCATTTTAACCTAATTGTGACATGTTTCACAATAACAAGTCTAGACGATTGACCTTCGACTTTATATTCCCAATGGCAATGTCACATTGCGTTTCATGAGTCATTTTCAGCTTTTCGCATGTATTCAATAATGTCACTTTAGATTTCAATAGTTTCACAGTTATAGCAGTGTTTATAGCAGTTTTAACAAGCTTTGATACGGCTCTGTGTACAGATTGATTCTCGTAAGATCTGGTAGAGTTATCGTTGCACTGAACACGAGTTTGCACTGTTGACGTTGTGTTATACAGTAAACAAAGTAAGTCCATGACGGTACACGTTGGCTACCTCCTTGCTTTTTTCTTCTATTGCTTAAAGCTTGTTGGCAAGCCAAGCGATTGGCGATAACACGTTGGCTATAACTCGTCGTCTTTCTTGTTTAAATAAAGTGCTCTGCAGACTCAACTGATTTTTTTTTGTCTTGATCACAACTCACAAGTTATTTTCTTCGTGAACGACATACAAACACCCGCTTCTGTTTAATAGTTGTTTACGCTTTGTCTGATGCAATTTTTCGCTCTTTGTACTGAATGTAGCCATCTATTCTGTGGTGTAGCACCTTATACAGCCAATGTGGCCAATGTATAATGAATACACGGCCTAAACAATATATCTTCTGGTACTTAATTGGGCGCCGGTAATGCATAACGTCATCAACATATATATTGCGTAGAATCTGAAAGATTTTCTCAATATTCATGTCTGAAATGTTTATATATTTGAAAACAACACTCTCTCGTTCTTTCCTACCTCTTTATAATGGGTATACCGTGAAAATAATATCGGCACTCAATTGAATGCCTAGAATCTTACAGATTTTCGAAAAAAGTACTGTTCTAGCTCCTTGCTAGCTCTGTAAATTGAATATAACGTCTAAATAATATCCGCACTTAATTGAGTGCATTGCATCAATTTATATATTGCGTAGATTCTCGAAGATTTTCTTCAATATTCACGTCTGAAATGTTTATACATTTACATTTCAAAACAACACTGTCTCGCTCCTTCCTAGCATCGTCACGCCATCATGATCTACGGCTTGATAGCGCATGCGCATTTGCGCTGCTAAAGAAAAAAATGGGTGTCCCGGGGTAAAGATCCTTTACACGACATGAGAAGCGCATGTTATAAAATTTACAATAATGACAACAATTCCTCGAATTTTTTGTAAACTTGGCAAAACTTGGCAAAAGACCTAAAGAATATTGAAATAAGACAACTGAAATTGCCTAAGTAACCTTCAAAGCACTGACTAAGTACGATAAATCACTACGAACAAATATCGTATACACCCCCCGGAAAGTTTACTGTATGACTGAATGAATGACTGACTGACTCGTGTGAATTTTCCCCCAGTCATCACAATACTGTGAAGTTTCGAAGAAA
>CACRXK020013984.1:0-13475 GCA_902702795.2 Paramuricea clavata
TAGTCGTGATATTCGGTTTGAATTCAATTGTTCAGGAAGTCAATTTTGGTTTCTTCACTTCAGTGGTTATCTTCAGCCAATCCAGTTTTGCCGATAATAATAATAATTTGCGGATTTGTTGAGGAGGTGTTCCACCCCCCCACCCACACCCACACACACCCTGTAGCGTCTCCTCTGAATGTATAGCTCTAGACATTTAGTCCCAAGGGGAATTTGGTTCTCTTTTTGCCGTTGGACATAGTGCGTTTGCTGTTCCCTTGTTCAGGCTGTATCTTCGGAAAATACCGTTGACGGTGCATAGGAATCAAAACAGCTAGTTGTCCCCAGCATTAGCTTTTATTAATGTTTAGACAATTTGTAAACTGCAGACTGTATGTGCGTTGTCGTACTCGTACGCTGTAGATAAATGATCAATTGTGCAATCTTACACTGTGCACACAATTGCACATTCTGTGCAACCAGAAACGTTTTTTTGTGGCGTAAAAGAGGATCTGAAACCCTACATTTCCAACTGATATCCCTCTTAAAATCAACGTTGTTTACTGGTAGCATTTCATTAAATTTTCACCTGTTTAATTAATGCAGTGAAGCAGAACCACCTTTACTGACACCTTTGCAATATGAAAACCACATGATTTGCTATTCGTTCCTCCTTCTCTTTCACATACAAATTAGTAAGCTTTTTCAGACGTTTCAGCTATATGCGTAGCTTACATGATATGACTACAAATTATGTGTAGTGAGTGCCGTTGTTTATCTTGGTACTCCGGATCAAGCTTAATTTGTTTGCAAAAATGGCAATGAGTTAGGCAAAACCTTGCGAACAGAACGACAACTAACCAAAACATATAAAAATAAGGCTAATTACACTAACGAAAGAGTTTGCAACATGTGTCAGATGCTGGGATCCACGGTACCCTAGTTACGTGCAAGTGACTTGAGCTATAGCGTAACTACAAACATGGTTTAGAATTTTATCCGTGCAAGTAAAATCTCTTCACTGTACCTTTTCGTGCAATTATGCTCGCTGTACTCGGAATTTCATAATTTTAAGGAATGTCAGTGATATTTATTATACCCATAATTTTTCAAATGGTCCTCCCCCCCCTCCACAACTCCATATTAGTTTTCTCCCCTTGGCCATGTGGGCACCCAATGGCAAGAGATAGCCATTGTGTTCTGCATTAATAACTATGCAGAGTACAATGGTCGTATTACTAATCATCTGCTAGTCTAACTAATCGTGTCGTTTAAATTTGCGACCATTAGTATTTAGTAGGAATAACAATAAGTAACAAGAATATTTATTAAGTAATAAGATCTAGAACGAATAGGTTCCTGCAAATAATGTGTGGGAACTATATATTCTTATGTCAGTCATAGTAAATCCTGAAGTTTTCAGAATTATCCAGGTTACAAATTGGTTTAGAACTATTCGAGATTCCCAAAGCCCCAAACACATTTTGCATGAATCAGAACGAAATAAAACCGTGATTGAGCTTACTCGTCATAATTGGCTTCCTTGCATTATTGTTTTTATTTTTACAGTATTGTCAATTAAAAACAAAAATACCTATCCCAAATAGATGAAGTAGTAATCTGAATTTCTTCTCTATTACAGTGGACTAAATTGAAAAATACAAAGTTAATTAAAAAAGTTTTGGTTGCGTCACATTTCGTTTCGCAAATATGCTAATTAGTTGAGTGTAGAATAAATAATGTTAACCACTTTTCATCTTAGGTTGATTTCAATGAGTTAGTTCGTGTAACTGGAATTACAGTCATGGGACGAGCTTCTCAGTATGTTAAATCTTTTCGTATTCATTACGAACGTGATGAGAAATGGCGTACATTTCATCCAAACAGAGATTTTCAAACCGTAAGTAAAAGCGTGACACTATCGTTTGCCTGTACCTTTGCATTCCAGCCGGTTATTACAGTTCGAGTGTAGATATTAATCTTTAATCTTTAATCTTTAAAATTCTTTAAGCGCGGTAGCCATTCTGCATGCTACGCTGATTTTCAATGGCCGTGCACACTATACAACATATATTAACCTAATACTATAATACAAAATAGTGAAGCCTACATACTGGTCAGCTTCGCCTATAGTATATACTAATACATTAAACTACTAATTATTTTAATTATAGTAAATATCTACTGATATTACTAACCCAAGGGGACTTAATCGGTTCTGTAGTGATTGATGAGCATAGATTTAGCAACATTTAGTGTGATATTTTCGACGTTTTGTCTAATGTTATCCGGGAGATTGTTCCAAGATTTTGCCGCTTTATATGAGAACCATTGTGGAGAAAATTTATTTTAGGTTTCTCAAGGGAAAGTTGGCAAAAGTTACTTCTCAAGTTGTACGTTTCGTTTGAACAGAAATTAAACATTTCTCTGAGATAATTCGAAGAATTAACAGTAAGTGCTTTAAAAGTAACAATATTTTCTCTAATAGATAAGCTTTTATGGATTGGTATCCAATCAAGTTTTTCAAATATTTCATTGGATCGTACTTCGTATGAAGCGCCGGTTATCATACGTGCCGTTTCTTTTGAAGTTTAGATAGCTTTGTAAGTTTACTTTTGTAGCCATCGCGATCGTTCCAAACAGTGGAACAGTAATAGAAATTCGGAATTACAAATGCATTATACATTTTGTTAAGGATATGCTCAGGCACAAACGAATTAGCTCTCCTTAATAAAGCAATATTGTTTGAAATCATTTTATTTTGTTCATCGATATGCTTGTTCCAAGTTAGATGTTCATTTAAAATTACACCAAGCGTCTTTTTATTGGGTACACGCTTAATAACTTGATTACCAAGTTTAATTATGGGGTCCTGTTCAAATGACGGGACTCGCTGGCGTGAACCTATTATCATAAATTCAGTTTTCGTTTCGTTTAGTGTAAGTTTATTTGCAATGAGCCATTCGTTAACATTCAGAAGATCATGATTAAGTTTTGACTCAATTTCATCTACGGTTGGAGCACTGATGGAAAGAGTTGTATCGTCTGCAAATAATCTAGCCTTAGTAGTTTGGAGACATCTGGGCAAGTCGTTAATATATAAGAGAAACAAAAACGGCCCAAGGTTGGATCCCTGTGGAACTCCAAAATTAAGTTCGTTTACATTTGATTGCTTACCGTTTCCTGTTACTAAAATAAGATCTAAACCATCTCAGACTAGTTTCGCTGATACCGTAAAGCTCTAATTTGGAAAGTAGTATGTTATGATTGACTGAGTCAAACGCTTTTTTAAAATCCAGAAACAAAACCCCGTTCAATAAACCATTATCCATATTATGAAGCCAATCGTTTGTTAAATCAAGTAAAGCGGTTTCCGTGGATTGGTGCTCTCGGAAACCTGACTGATTTTTAGTTATTATATTGTTATTCATCATGTAGGTTTTAAGTTGATTACATACTAATTTCTCAAACAGTTTGGCTATAATGGAATCACAGAAATCGGTCTATAATTGCCACACTCAGTTTCTACACCATCCTTAAAGATTGGTGATACTTTAGCCAATTTCCAGTCATCAGGGTAAATTCCTGTTTGTAAGGATAGATTAAAAATGCTACCCAATGAATCAAATAGTATATCCCCAGCAGCTTTCAACAGTTTAGTACTTATACCATCGATTCCTGGTGATTTTTTAGTCTTAATTTGAGCAAGGGTGTCGGACAGTTCAGAGGCATTGATGTTTTTGAAGCAAAAATAATTTTTAATAGGAGATACAAATCGCAATTTTCAGCGAGTTCAGGCCCAATTGTAGCAAAATAGTCATTGAAACAAGCCGCAATATTTTGATCTCCCATAATAATACGATTGTTCATTTTTAACTAATTTACTTCTGTAGTTTTAAATTTCTTGTTTAATAAGCTATTTATTGTCTGCCAGCTATCGTAGCTGTTCTTTGTGTTTCCAAGTTTTGTTTTGAAATACTCTGCTTTTGTGGATTTGATAAGGCTAAGAACATAATTTTTATGCCTTTTGTAAGCCGTATCGTAATATGCAGATTTAATTTTAACTGCTTGCTTCTTAAGGAAGTCCCTATGGTAACATTGTTTTTTGAAATGCTCAGTAAGTCATGGTTTGTAATCACTTTTTACACGACGTTGTCAAGTAGGCGCGTGTTTCTCAGCAACATGCAAAAGTCTATTTTTCCAATCATGGCACATGTTGTTTGGGTCATCCGTAATAATATTAGCAGCAAAGATATTTCTTAAATCCGTTCTAAATTCATTAACTCTAAAATGTTTGAATTGCCGACTAAATATTATTTTAGGTGGCTCCTTTGGTACACTGACTTTACGGAATATGTAGACTAAGTTATGATCACTGATGCCCAGTTCAACAACCTCCGCTTCTACTGTCTTATTGTCTTCAATCGAACTGATAATGACATCGATTAATGTTTGAGAGTTAAGAGTTACTCTAGTAGGACTTTGTATATGTTGTTTCAGGAGATAACTGAATATCAAATATATCCAACAATCGAGCCGTAGACGCATTTTTATCTGGTTGTAATAGATCGCAATTCAAATCTCCTGTAGTAATTAATTCCTTATCCTCAATATCAACGAGTTTAAAGAATTCTTCAAAGAGATTGAATATTTCGATTTTAGAATTGGGTGGTCTATACCAAGTGGAAACTAAGAACGGCTTGCTCTTAGGTTTGTTGATCTCAACCCAGATTTGTTCAATTGACTCAGGAAATAAGTCATTCCGATTAGTAAATGTTATACAACTTCGGATGTACATTGCAACACCCCCTGCGTTTCTGTTTCTGTCAAGTCTAACAATATCATATCCTGAGATTTTGATCTCAGAAATTGGTATGCTATATCATCAAGTCTATAGTTTCATTAAGTGTCAAAATATGAAAAGGTTTGTCATGCATATAGATTAAAAATTCATCAAAATGTTTTATCAAACTAGCAATATTTAAATGGGCAATTCTGAACCCCCCTAGTTTAGGCAAAAGAAATGCGGTGTTTGGTAACGGTTTTTTTCTGTGGACGTGCGTTATTGGCATTTTGATACTCTATGGTGCGACTATTATTAATAGACAGTCAATAGATAACTTTTAAAAAGTCAGTAAAATTCTTAGCTAATGCTATAGTTCCTTGTTTATTAAGATGAACCCCATATGGATTCAAATGTTTTTCTACGATATTTTTTATGACTTATATGTTCGCATTTATTATTCTTGCATACCTGCAATAGTTTGGAATTAACTTCTTTGACTTTTGCGCTAATCTCTGGATCATCATTTCTTATTATCACTTCAGATATTATTAACTTCGTTGTGGGTACGCTCTTTTGGATCTCTTGACCCAAATTAGCTATTGATGTAGATATTCGACGAGGAGAGCTTTGCTTTATAGATCATTGGTGCCAACGTGAAGTACCAAATAATCCGGTGCTTGTTTTAACGTTGGTTTGACGTAATAGTGCTTGTCAGACACTTTTGCACCGGGAAATATTTTTACATGGACGTTTTGCTTTATACTTTTTCGTAGTTTTGAGGGGCTTACGTATTTGATCATTGAATCACCAACAATGGCTACTTTGACTGGGCGTCCTATCTTAGTTGGGCTGCTTTGTTTTGTCCGAGTTAATAAACTTAGACTTTGTCTTCGACGAAGCTTCGATTTGGTCTAGCATAGGAGATACTTTCCGAGCCTCCTTGCCTTCCGTCCTTACGGGCATTTGAGATACTTGGCTTGTAGCATTAACCAATTCCGCGTCTTCGATATGTTCATCAACATTAAGACCGGAAAATCGATTATGGGTTGATATGTTCGAGATCACTTGGTCACACGTTGGATGTTGTTGCCCCAGTGACAGTGATTCATCTGAATAAATTTGTTCCACTTGACTGGCGTTAATCTGATCTTCATTCCTTCCTTCTCTTTATATAATAGCTTAATAGCCGTAATAGGGCTGGCTTTCTCTTCCTCAGCTGACTTTGCTTTATCGTTTAAATCTACTATGATATGTTTCATAGTTATATTTTCCTTACGTAATTCAGCATTGGTTTTACACACATCATGCAGCTTCTCTTTCCTTAATTCGTCAATTCTACTTTCTAGAACCACAATTGAGTATGCTTTACTTATTTTACTTTCTTTAATGTTATTTATTTCAATTTTTAGGTTACCCAATTTGTTAGATACTTTCTCAGCAAAGCTCTCCAGCTTAAATTTCAATGCTCCAATTTCAGACTCCGGATTATAATTTTTATTCGAGTCTCCCATACGAGTATAGGAATGAGGCACTCTATGCAAATTCATTGGTTCTTTATGCAAATTTACACTTGTTGACATGTTTGTGTTCGTTTCTTCCTTTGAACTTGGAGCTTCATGAATAATATTATTACTGAATTCAAAATGTCGATTTAAAACCTTCACAGGATTACCCTCTTTAGTTGATATATCTTCGGTTTTTTCAATATCACTCATATCCTCATCCTCGCTAGCTCTCTCGTTGGTTGGTATATCTTTAGTTTTATTAATATAATTTATATCTTCATTCTTGCTGGCTAACAAATGGTATGTCTCACTTCAATTTTTCAAAGTGCCAAAAGTGCCCTTTTTGTGTTCAAAAATGGCTTTACGGTACCTGCTACTGTAACGTTGCTGAAAAGACGTTTTGAACATCGAAGGTGTCATTTTTGTTTCCTAAACACATTCGCGAAGGCAAGTTATATTATTTTGTTAATATACTACTCTTAAGTCATGTAAATGAATCGAATGAAAGACCTTTGTCGGAAATTTTGATATTTTTAAAGATCATGTTATTTACTCAAAGCAGGCGAATGTCTTAAACATTCATTGTAAAATGCATTTCGAAATGTGTGCAAATGTATTAAAGTAGGAATTCTTTAGCGCCCTTTTCATTATTCAAAACTTTGGAAGCAGGTTTTCTCCCTGCTTGATATTTTGACGCTTCCTACGCCCCTGCTATCGCACCTCTGCTATACCCTTTGTCTTTTTTGTGATACTGTCCAGGTCTAATGAAAACTAATGATAATAACGTGAGTCATCCAAAGAAAAATTTATAACTAACCGTTTCAACAATCGCAGCAGTATACGTAACACTGGCCAATGCGTGCTGTTTAACCATGCTATTGGAAGAATTGTAACGTAAATCTTAATTTTTTAATCCTAAATGGCGATATTTTTCTGTACGTACGTTCTGAACTAATATATTGATACATGTAGGTGATACAACAGTATTCGGCAAATGTTGCAACCAGGACATTCAAGTATCCAGTAAAAGCCGATGGATTATCTATTACTCCTGTCACTTGGTATGGAGATCTGATTTGTATGAAGATACGACTTCATGGATGTGCTTATGGTAAGAGCGCCACATCTAGCATAGGATGTATAAAAATAGTAGACAGTTAAGACAATTCGCCACATTCCCCATCAAGGGCGCAAAACGTCAACTTTTTTCCATTTTAAATTTTCACTCGTATTTTTTTAACAATTGCTGCATAACATAGTTATTAGTAAAACCATAAATGAATCAGTCGTGCGTTATATAATATGTTGCGCAGACCGGAAATAAGTCCACGCTTTAGAGGTTTGGGTTGGACTTACTAAAACCAACAAAAACTCGTTTTGGGTAGCTTTACGCACGACTTGATACTGAACTTCCTATCAATAGTCAGGGTGCATAAATCAAGATAGAAAGGTTTAGTAGATTATTTGCGTTGGGAACATTTTCAATAAATATACTGGTAGGTTTTGGGTCTTCGGATATGATACAATTTATTAGAATGCAGAATTTCTGATAAGAAACTGGCTATTTTTGCAAACCACATTAATAAAACTGGCTGCATGTCACAATTTACTGCCCGCGGTTCACTAGTAAACTGGAAACAAGGATTAATTGATGGACCCATTGCTTTGTGAGGGTTGAGTTTTTTCAATTTCTTACAAACCTGATAAGAATACATATAACCGGTACCTGCTCAGCGGCTGGCAAAAAAAGCTGGTAACTCGTGCATATCAAGGAGAGGAATATCTGCATTCACGGCGATATATAATTCTTTTAAGGCGTTTCCTAATTGAACGTCGATCAAAGTTACAAAGTTACCAATATATATTGGCGCTATATTATTCGATTGACCAGCTATTTGCTTCACGAGCTTCCACCAGGATCTAGTTTATTCCTTTTGTTGCTTTAATTTACTGCGTAAAACATACACTGCTTTCTTTATCAATGAAATGTTTGCTAAATTACGCTGTTTAATTTAAGAAAAGAGGTAAAATGTAAAGGAGAGCAAATTAATTTGAAAACCGAACTGAATTTACTCAACAATTTAAACTTATATTTTTCAAGAAAAGACCGTTTATCGGAAAAAGAAGTTTATAGTTTAATATTAAAATGAACATTTCAAAACATTTTACAAAGCGATTCAGGTTACATTTTACATATTAAATCAAAGCTCACAAAATGCAGAACAACATACCTACAGTATACATTGCTCGGAAATTCATTTTATATAGTTAAAAGCAATAATCTTTCAACTATTTTTGGCGTGTTATACGAAAAATATAATAAAAATTAAATTTATCGTGTTGCCATGCAGCCATGGCAACATTGACGTGAACGCGAGCCTGCGTTCAGTGTTGATCAATGACTAATACTTCATGTTAAATCAATCTTTGGAAAATCATGCGAGGGGTTACTGCATGCATGTATTTCTAGTATATTACATACCTTTACTGATAAATATGTAGAGGATATTACACAGCGGCGCGAAGATATAACTTTTTATCTTCATGTGTTGAAAACAATGAAACATGGCGATTGAAATGACCAAAACATTATATAGTTCACTTGTTCGTGTGGTGGCGCCTGCTTTTTGAGAAATATAGAAACATTTGACTTGTACAAGTTTGAATAATTTCTTTTGAGCCGCATAACGTGATAAACAAGCCGAATCATGCATGAGGTATCATCAACCGACGAATATGAAATGCTCAATGTTCGATTATGCAATTACTTTATGGTTTCCGAGTTTGGATGGCCTGATCCAAACACGCGGGAATGTCGCGAGAGTTAACAACAGCACGCGAAATCACGAGCCGAAAGCGAGTAATTTCGCGCGCTTTCTTTAACTCGAGCAAGTTGTTTGGTTTTCGCCAGCCTATACCCACCAGTTTTACAATGCGTCCATTTTTCAAACGTATTTACCTGTTCAATGTATCCTCGTCTCTATTTTTCTTTATTAGTATGTCAAAGTCAGCTGTTCATAGCCTCTTCCGAAAGAATAAAAGACAAAGTGATAACGGCGTCTTCAGCGAACTATCAAACGAACGGACCAAAACAAACAGCAATACATGGGCTTGCCTGGTGTGCAGAGGTATGCGCTTTCCGAACTTTTTCGATCAAATTAAAGGTGCCAATTGTATAAAGATAGTACTCAAATACAGCTAGTGGGAACGACAACCAACCCGAATTGCGTATTTAAGCTCGAGTTAGATGCAATTTAACTAGCTAATAAATGGGGTTAAGAAGCAGTAAAGCTTTCTTGCACGCGTTTTTTAATCATTGCTCCTTCCTCTTCTTCTATATTTTTTGAATCACTAACATGACCTCCCGTACTTAACCATGACTCCGCCATTATTGGAGAATTTTAGGCTTTCCTTTCGTGGAGAATAAATAGCCGAGCGGAATTTGTGCCCTCGTACCGGGCTGCCGTCCGGAAAGCCGGCCCTCGCCCCATTGGTTCGCGGATTATTTATTCAATTATAAATAAAGTTGGTGTAGTATGGGAAAATAATGATCGGATATTTTTCGAATTTATTATGGCTGTTGGTTTACTCTCTTGCTTTTACTTATAATCTTCACCTGTTTTAAATGTTATTAATCCTGACATTATATATAGGACTACATACAAAAGATTCACTACATAAAAAATTGCCAGAAATTATAAATCTATCAATAAATAAACAAATTCACTTTACTTTATTCTACTTTCAGGAAAACAATAAGAACCAGTGGATTCAGTTTAACGCTGACAATAAAAGCGTAATTTCTGCTGTTATTAACATTTGGTGATCGAAAAGAAAGTTATGTGAAGAAATATTCCATACAATTTGGTGAAGATGGAAAAACCTGGACTGATTATATGCAGCAGCGTGTTAAACGTGTACGTACGCGTCTGTAAAACAAAAAAAGTCTTTTATCCAAGCATTGCGCTACGTAGCGAAAGATAGATAATCGTCGAGTTCTGCAAAAGGGTATTATCGAGTCTAGCGTTTCTTGCCGAAAGCATACCAATACAAAATGGCGAAAATTTAGGTTTTGACATTGCGCCAGGCTAGCACGTAATTTTGAGAAATGTGGTGTTTCCAAGATGCTCCTGGCAAGCGTGATTTCATGTTATCAATTTGCTACAAGTTTTCTCTCACAACTTGTTCACAAGTCGTCGAATTGCAGAACGATAGCAATCTGTCGGAGAAACTTTGTAGCAACCGTGTTTAATCCAGCAACATTGTAACAGCATTGATGATCGCTTGAATTCAAGTGCTACTCCTGCCGAATCTTTGATTTGGGATCTGATGCTGATTGAATTCAAAGTTTCAAACGTAATATATTTTTTATATTTGTAGAAACATGCATGGACAGAAGTGATAACTTTTTTATTTTGATGATGATATTACCGCGCAGTTGTGCAGACGGCGAAATTCGGCTAATCATGTCCAGTAAAATTACAGTATTTCAAACACTTCAAACAGTTCTCCCTTTGTTTGTTCAGCAATATAATCGATCATTTTATCAAATTATTTATATTTTAGATTTTCAAAGGCAATAACGACCCCAATGGACCAATGCGACATAAACTAGCCTACCCAATCGAAGCTTCTCATATTCGAATAATCCCGATCGCTTGGAATAAGAATATTTGTATGAGAATTTCCTTACTTGGATGCGAAGCAGGTGAGTATCAAGATATGATGTCGGTTGCCATGCTTAAATATGAAGCCCACGTTACGCTTAAATTCTACAATTGCATGCTTAATTAATTTGATACGGGGGGCCTCAGGACGTTCCGTTACGCAACTGCTTGCTACTTTAATTTAACTGCCTACTTGATTTTACATATAATATTTTAATTAACTACTTCTTTAGCGTGAGTTTTCCCATTTTTTTAGATTGCGGCAAGGGTTTGCTTGGCACTGGTAAAGCAGCCAACGCTCAATATTTATCTTCGGATGCCAAATCAAATCCTGAATATGTTTTATTTAACAATGGCAAAGCTTGGTGCACTGGAAAATCCCCACTTAACCAGCAATATATAGAGGTGTGTAATAAGTATGAGGGTGGATAGGGGGGAGGGGGGTCAGATCACGTTTCACGTGAAGATAAACAGCCACTTTTAGCAGGCAAAAATACATGCATTGATGCATTTTAATTGTTATACAAATTTTTCGTTTCAATTTCCGAACCGAAATTGCTGGCTATCACGACTCACGACCAAGCACGGAAACCACGTTCCCCGCGTCATTATTAACGGGAACAAATAATGGATATTGATTACTCACGAAAATACCTTCACCAGGTTTAGGCGTGGTGTAGAAGGGTGAATAAATATTTCGGAAATTGATTCAACGACTGTCTCAAATAACGGCTTGTGCATTTGTAGATTAAGTCAAACTTGTTAGAATGTTAATAATTCCTGGTGCGACATAGCTGCTAACAGACAAACAATTTACCTGCAGGTATTGTGATAACCATGTGCATTCATTAGAGTTAGCCATGTGGTTAACGTGCGTGTCTTTACGATTGACAAGACATGCAGTGCAACTTGGGATAACTCGCAGCTCATTATTTACCACCAACAATCGTCAATGTCAAAGGCATTGAATGGAAACATGGGAGGTGAACATTTATTATAATGTTGTAAACATAGATGACATAATCGTCTTCCACGTGAGATTCTGTATTTGGAAATGACATCTCCCTTGGTCTAAAAATTAAAATTTATGCTCGAAATTTCAATTTACAAAAGAACTTTCATATACTTGTTATATACATGATTGCACTCGCCAGGAGTGCAATTAATGATTTTCGAGATGACTGAGAAGGCGGAAATTAAGACAAGAAAAACCTTTTTTTTTGAAAAATCACACCTGTATAGAGTTATTCATTAATTACGCTCCTTCGTGTGTGATTACCTATAATTGCCTGTTGCACTGTTTGATAACTCTAAAATCATTGGGGTTACAATTGCCTGGGTTGATTAATATTTCTGCATGGTTACCTTTCCCGATTATCTTATTAAATACCTATATAGCCAATTTAACTAGTACTGATTAAATTAACCACATTATGGTAGGTGGATAAACAACCAGGGACTAACATGTATACATTTATAACCAGGTTAAATTAACTTCGCAACAGCCTAAAATAACCAGGAAAACGGTTACATTTACCACGAAAATTTACCGATGAATATTAATATTAAGGTTATCTATAGGTTAACCCGGACGTTTAATAAGGAATTTTAACCAAGTTAACATGCACACAAACCGAGCAAAACATACTAAACGAGTTTAGATTTGATTTGCACTTCTACTATACCGCTACCTTTTACTGGCTAGTTAGTATGTGATTGGTATCGAGTAGGCAAAACTCATCTGATTGTTTAACGGTGTATTTATAGTGTGCAGTGATGTGCCCAATTTGTGCAGTGATAAGAGTAAATATAACAAGATATACAAAAGTAAATTATGACAAGAAAACGAGGCAATGGACAGAAAAATTGAAGTAAAATTCGTATTGACACTGAAGAAAGTATTAATCAAAACAATTTGAATGAGGATAGTTTTTATGCCATTTAAATGACAACTGCCAGATTATCGAACGTCGACACTGATATTATACTGGTGGTTCACTAGATGAACAAAGTCTCCCACCAGTTGAAATATCTTTTATATATGACCTTGGAAGATGGAGTGAATGATACTTAACTTTTATTTGGTGTATTATCTTCAAAGTTATATAGAATCTCTCCGCACGTACATTGCAGGAAATGTCCTTTTAGAGAGCCTAGATTATACAATCTTCTGTGGATGAATGCCCCTGTAATTTCTCTAGAGATCTGACACGCCTAAGTCGCATTTCATTTGCCAGGACTTTCAAGGCAGTCCAGAAGGGTGGAGATGGGCAATATACCTTCGGCCCCAGTTAAAGAGAACCAAAATGAAGAGTCACAGTGAAATATAAATATATCTAACTGTCTATAGACTTACAATTTGGCCATTTCTTGGACCCAGACTTCAAACATTTCCAAGGAAGAAATTCACCTTTTGCTCTGGGCTCCCAAATTTTCCTAGGCGGCCCTTGATACTGTGTGGTATATGTTCGGTTTGGCATTTTTGAATATCAATTGTAGCCTGTTTTGTGGGTGCATATTATTAGGGAGCTTTTGATT
>CACRXK020013985.1:0-13475 GCA_902702795.2 Paramuricea clavata
ATTTTGAACTCAACAAGTCTAGACAAACATTTCATCACAGCTTGAAAGAGCACCACAAAATTAGTAATATTCCAAAGTTTCGTTACAAAATGTTGTAGTGGATAATATAGCCTTGGGAAGTTTTCAATTTTCAGTCAATTTGTATTACAGACGGGAAATGGTTACCACTTCTGTGCGTAATACAAAATGACTGAAAATTACAAACTTCCCAAGGCTATATTATCCGCATTTTACAACATTTCGCAACGAAATTTGGAATGTTACTAATTTTGTGATGCTCTTTCATGCTATGATGGAATTTTGTCTGGACTTGTTGAGACCACAATTTTGGTTAATTGGGGATTGGTCCATTTGCGGCGAAATTTTTTTAAATTTCCATGCGAGGGCACGCCCCCCTCCCCGCGCGATTTTTTAACTATCAGTCACAACCGGCTACTTTTTTGGTACAGCCGCCTACTTCAAATCATTCTGAAACCCCTGCTGGATTTCAGGTCTTCTGTTTTCAGTGATTGTTTTTGTGTTGAAGCAAAAAGTTGCTTAGGGCCATTTTCATTGTCACTAAGTGCAAAAATGCACCAACAGAAAATGAATCTTTGTATAGAATATAGGTTGACTTAATGTTAAAATACCGATAATGTATAGTACATATCATAAGCCCTTTTAAAAGTAGCTATATATTACACCCATCGTCACAAACATGTATAAGCAGCCTGTATTTGGATTGTAATTGTTGTTCACATTACTCAAATTACTCTATCTTATTTTGTCTCTAATATTTTTTTGCTTTATGATGAAAAAATAGCACCCCCCTGCACCCCCTCTGGCCAGGGCTAGGGGGGTGCATCCCCCCCCAGTAAATCCATCCCTGTCTGGTTGTATGGCATATCTAGATGAAGGGCGATTTACGTGGCGGCATAATTCAGTCCTGAACTTCATTGCATCCAGCCTTATGAGTGCCGAGCGATCCAAACTCTACGTAGATTTATTACTCCGTCAGTTATCACTGGTGATCAGTTACGTCCAGACCTTCTCTTGGCAATTGAAAATAATTTTTTATATGTTTTGGAACTGACTGTTGGCTTTGAAACAAATCTTAACTCTAACTCAGATCGAAAACATAGAAAATACTTGCCGCTTATTTCAGATCAATAAAGTAATAACTATGATAAGGTAAAATTTGTTAATGTATCCATAAGCTCGCTAGGTGTTTTTGGTCAATCGACGAACGCCTGCAGAATCATCTGATTTTGCAAGGCTCCTTCTTTTCAAATGTCATTAAGTTTTCGCTGTCGAAATTAAATATCGAAATATGGTCTAAATCCCAATCAAACCTCCCAAAGAACATCTATAATTTCACCATCGGTTACATCAATAACTCACTTCCAACTCGTAAAAACCTTACTAAATGGGGAATATTGTCCAACTCTGACCGCTCCTTCTGCTTAAACCCTGAAACCCTTTTACACGTGAATGAATGAATGATAATAATATTTATTCAGGAAACCAACATCACAAGAAGTGTTTTTCAGATGGTTCCTGCAAAACATTAAAATACAAAGTATAAAAAATATATATAGTGTGCGTGCAGTATTTACATATTGGTATATATGGATATATATGATATACCAGAAAAATTATGAGACTATATATAGGATACATGATGCTATACATATTTACAAGGATACAAAGAGTTAGTAAGTTATATTTTAAATATACTGTATGAGTATTATAAAGATAGAGATTTGAGAAGTTCATTCCTAAACGTTCCTAATTGTTCAATGGATCTAGTATTATAGTTCAAATCGTTGTACTCTTTACAAGCCTGGTAAAGCAGTTTTTGCTTTCCCCAGTTTGTCTTCGGCTTACAGAGGTATATATCATCTCTGCGTCTTGTGTTATATAAATGATTAGTATTAGGCAGTTCGAGATTAAACTCTGTTAAATTATTTTTTAATTTATATATGGATGCCAGTGTAATTTGTTGAGGGCTTCAGTGGATGAAGATAGGTAGGGAGCGTCAAGAATGGTCTTTGCAGCCTTATTCTGGAGAACTTGTGGTTGATCCATTAAGGAGTTATTCTTGTCACCCCATATAATATCTCCGTAGTCAAATAGTGGAAGAATAAGAGCGTTGTAAATGATAAGTCTAGTTTTGAGTGGAATGAAGGTTTTAATTCTTCTTAGCAGTCCGATGCGTTGGTTAATTTTTGTTGAAATATTATTTAAATGGTCAGACCAAGTGAGATTTTCTGAGAAAGTTATACCTAGATATTTAAAGGTACGTTCACGGGCAAGTTGATGTTCGTTGACATGTATGGATATATTATAGTGAACGACTTCAGACGGCTGTTACTACCAAACAGGACGAACTTAGATTTTTTGCAGTTCAATGTAAGTAAGTTTTGATCAAGCCACTGGGAGATCAAGTTAAGGTCCTCGTTTACGTATTTCTCAATGTCACTAGCTGACTTGGATGAGTAGTATAGAAGAGTGTCGTCAGCGTAGAGTAATATCTTGCAGTGTTTAACAATGTTGGGCATATCGTTGATATAAATAATGAAGAGAAGTGGACCTAAATTGCTTCCTTGTGGAACGCCGACTGACACGGGTAGAGAGCTGGACATCGTATTGTTGATGGATGTTACTTGTTGACGAGAGGAAAGGTAGGACTCGAACCAATTTAGGGAATTGTCATCCAAGCCAACAGATTTTAATTTACACAACAGAATAGCATGGTCAACGGTGTCAAATGCTTTACTAAAGTCCAAGAAAACAGAGGCAGTAATCAGACCGTTATCAGCGTTTTCAAGAATGTTGTCGGTAAAGAAAGCCAAAGCAGTGCTGGTCGATAGTTTAGGTCTGAAACCAAATTGATTAGGGGTAAGGATTTTGTTTTCGGTTAGGTAGTTGTAGATTTGTGTGTGAACAAAACGTTCCAAAATCTTACTTAGGGTTGGCAATACAGTAATAGGTCTGTAATTTGACATGTTCGAGCGCTCCCCAGATTTAAAGATATGTGTGACTCTACCGTTTTTCCAGATTTGTGGGAAAGTAGAGGAGCTTAGCGATAGGTTAAATATTTGGGTTAGCGATGGGGCGATGACTACAGCAGCATCTTTTAATAGTCGAGCGGTGATCGATCAAGACCGGTGGATTTGTTCGTTTTTAGTTTTGATAAATTCTTGAAAACAGACGCGCGTAATTTGAATCTCTTGGAATTTGAAGGTTGAATTGACTCCTGGTGGTGGATTTCCTGGAGACTGGGATTGCGTACATTTTTGTTTGATCGCATTTGCCAAAGTTATTCCAATACTGATAAAAAATTTATTGAATAGAGATTACATTTTGTGTTCTTGTGTTCTACACCGTCCGTTATAATTGAACTTGGAGCTGAGGATTTTATGTTGCGGGATGTCAACTCATTCAGAGTTTTCCATAGACCAGAAGGATTGTTTTTATTCTCTTTTATTAGGTTTTCGTAGTATTGGGATTTACATTCACGCACTTTTTTGTTTACGAAGCAGCGGTATTTGCGGTATGCAGACCAGTGTGTTTTTGACTGGGTTTTTTGTGCCTTCTTTAGATGATGGTCTCGTTGTTGCATTGCCTGACTTAGCTCTGCTGTCATCCACGGGATGTTCACTCGCTTGACTTTCATTTTCTTGATCGGCGCGTGCAGATCAGCTATGTCAGTAAAACATTTGCACCTGTTGTCAACGGTAGCATTAATATCGTTATCATCTACTGCAGCAGACCAATTGTTATTTCTAAGATCTTGCAGAAAAGACTCTTTATTGTAGTGTTTGTAAGAGCGGTATTCAATTATACGCGGCGGGGCTTTAGTAACACCAGCTTTAAAGACGCAAAACACGAGAGAGTGGTCACTCAACGCACAAGGAATCACACCACTTCTGACAATTCTCTGAGTATTGTTAACGAAAATCAAGTCAATCGTGGTTTGTGATGTTTCTGTGATTCTTGTGGGTTCTGTGATTAGTTGGTCCAGGTGGAGCTGACAAGAGAGATTATTCAGTAAACGTTTGAAAGAAGATCGATTGTTTTTGCTAAGGTCAATGTTAAAGTCACCCAGCAAGATAAACTCGCTGTTGTTTGGAAGTTTGTGGATGACATTTTCCAATTCGGTGATGTAGTTTTCAACAGGATTGTTTGGGGCTCTGTAAGCGCGCTAAGCGCAACATATAAAAGGGAAAAGCCCTGGGAACGAGGTTGCATATAAACAGTTTTTTAGCCTTAGGTCGTAAAATTTCAACCATACAGTTTTCCAAGGTATTATTCATTAGGTCCGATTGGGTTTTAAAAGGTAAACCATCACGAATGTATATAACAGTGCCACCACCGATTTTTCCATGACGGTCCATTCTGACAATTGAATAGCCAGGTATAGCTACTTCGGAGTCTGAGATACTTGGTTTAAGCCTTTGTTTAAGCCATGTTTCAGAGATTGAGAAGACATCAAATGGATTATCTTTCAGTAGTAATCGGAGAGAGTCTATTTTTGGCAGTATGCTTCTTGTGTTTAGGTGGGAGATCTTTAATCCACGTACATTAAGTTTGGGTATTGAGAAGTTGCGGACGGGACCAGGGTTAGTGGAGACGTCATTTGATAGAGATATAAGTGTCAAAGAGATAGAGAAATTCATTGCGATGTGAAGTCCACGGATTAGTTTCAAATTTGACGACAGCGGCTTATGTTCTGTAGGGCGACGGGGATTATGGAGATGAGAGTACTCTTTCATTCTAGGATTTGACATTAATTGAGACGCATACAAAGTTCTATATTCGAGAGATTCTGGTGTGGCATGGGATGCGTCTCTGCTTAAGCTAGATAGGTAGAGGTATATATTTAATATAACCAATAAGTTACGCGAGGTGAGTATCAATACAGCAAATGGCATTATAAACTATACGCCAGACAAAGGTCGAGGAAGGGTCAAGTTGCGTTATGTTCAAAATAGCAGGGGTGCCAAGCAATAAATTTAAGAAGTTTCCTTACGACGATGTTCTGTGGTTGACGTAGTTCACAGATAGTGTAAAGGAGAGTGTTTAACAGTAGGAATGCGGATTACAGGATGTCAGATGTATATATTTGAGCTTTTTTATAAACGCGGGAAAATTTAAAGTGCTGTTACTAAGCGACGAATAACAAAGTTGTCCAGGCCAACGGTAAAAAATATTTAGTGAGTCGATAGTTCAAGACTAACCAAGAATATACTGTATATGCCGGTAAGAAATTCGTACGAATGTTCCACCAGTAGACTTTAACTGAAGCTTTATATCCGTTCAGCAGCGTTATATTTGGTGTTGTATACGAGATTTCAGACAGCAATACTGAAGCCAGACGGTAATATACGTGGTCAAAGATAATCACCAAATAATAACACGATTACCAAGATATACCAAGAATAAAGTATAGTCCAGATAGATCACGATGTTTTTACAAGAGCAACTGCATAAAAGTGGCGATCGAGAGCTTTAAGAATTAATATATTTTATGTTTTTTGTGCTACACTTAAAGTGTGTCCAACCTTGAAACCTGAAACCTGACATTTCTTTTTATTTTCTATTCACGTAGTCGCTGGATGTCAAGAGTACCTCTCACGATTTACATGGAGATATAATTTTGTTCTGAATTTCATCGCACAAACCCTACAACCTGTAAACAACTCGAATCTTTCCGTCGATCTTCCTGGTTATAAGAGCTAGCCCATCAATTGTAACTGGTGACACATTCCGCGATTTCCGCCCAGACCTACTTCTATCTATCAACTCTTGTTTGTCTCTATATCATTGAACTTTCTGTTGGTTATGAGTCTAATCTCCAAACAAATGTTGATCGGAAAAGAAGAAGATACAAAGATCTCATTACACAGCAAAAGAAACAATTTAACTCTGTAAAATTTAGTTCTTTAGGCGTTTGTCAATTAGTTCTTTGGGTCTTCCACAGAACGGCACCTCGGCATGAAACACCTTTCTTTACGGCCTTAGTCAAAGGTCTCGAAACAAACAAACAAACAAACAAACAAACAAACAAACAAACAAACAAACAAACAAACAAACAAACAAACAAACAAACAAACAAACAAACAAACAAACAAACAAACAAACAAACAAACAAACAAACAAACAAACACAAACAAACAAACAAACAAACAAACAAACAAACAAACAAACAAACAAACAAACAAACAAACAAACAAACAAACAAACAAACAAACAAACAAACAAACAAACAAACAAACAAACAAACAAACAAACAAACAAATGAAACTGATTCTGAACCACGTAGACCACATTGATGAGGAAAACATTAATGTTTTGGAATGCTGTTCTCTTCTTCTAAATTCAACCAGTTTAGGTCAGACAGTACTTCATGTGATTGGGTGTTATAATCTAACCCATTTATAATTCGTGCAAGACCTTTCCCCAATTTACCCCAGACACTGAAGCAATAGTCGAAGTGTGGCTGAATTAATGACGTATAAATCATGATGACAACATGACATGGGACAAATAATTTTGATCTCATCAAACTTTGGCTGCCTTTGAGGATTAGTATGAGCATCCCACTTCAAACTCTCATCAAGTTTCAGACCTAAATATTTATGAATTTAGAGTGTTCTCTTTAACGTTATGAATAACTATAGACAGATAGAAATTTTATTTATACACGCTGACCCCGTCAACCGAAGCTGATTTCCACGAGGGGCGTGTGCCAAAAAAAAATTACATGTGCATGAAAGTGATAATTAGAGCTATTTACAAACGTTTTAAAAGATACAGAGTATTAAATAGTAACATATTAATGAGTATTAAAATAGTAACATATTAATGTTTGATGAGAAAGTTGACAGACTATTTACAGGCACATTATTTACAATACTTGTTACTCATAAATGTGAGCAGCGATTTTATTTCGCAAGGAAGAAAGTGATTTGCTTTCCCTAATTTCTTTTGGAATAGAATTCCAAAGTTTTGCTCCGTCTTACATGAAACTATTTTTCATTTTATTAGAACGAGGTTTTGGTATTACAAAGATCAGTTGAAATGTCCCGAAGCGGATAGTTTGTTTTCTCACATTTATATGAAAATAGATTTGAGTGATTTTGGACCCATTTTATTAATATACTTACACATCATTTTTGCTTTAGCTTTCTTCCTTAATGTTTTGAGTGGTTCCCAATCCAATTCACACAAAGCAAATGAATGATTTACGTCATTACTCATATTCAAGATAATTCTAGCAGCTCTATTTTGCAGTTTTTGAATTCGTTTTGATTGTGTTTCTCCAAACACATCGCATACTTCACAGAAGTAATCGAAGTAATTATATCATAATATATACACTTCTGTATTGTCATTCTAAGCGCATGTCATCCGCTGTCTATACTTATATGTTCAGTTCTTCAGAAGAGGATCGAGGTCAATTCCGAAGACGCACGATGGAGCTCAGCTATTTTATCAACCTGATATTCATATTTGCTGTGAACGTATTGTTCTTTTTTTCAGGAATATTATTTCATGATAATGGCCGTTTTGTCTTGTTGCGACTTGCTTGTGGTTTTAACTAATCGTCCATTGTTGGCCCTTACCGCGATGTTATGGTTGACCGGAAGGTTGGATGCATGCTGTCGTTGATTTCCTTAAGCTTATCAGATAGTTTCCTTGGTTTTTCTTTACTTGCTCTTTTGGTCATGAATTTTGATCGATATTTGGCGACATCTTATTCTATCTTTCATCGAACATCGGTAACGAAGGGGAAAATTTTAAACTCTTCTTGCAATAGTCCCAATACTGATTATTGTCGAACTTACTTTGGGAATGATCTCTATAAACATCTTTGTTATATCTAATGAAGTGCATTGTCTAATTGTTGTTATTATTAATACCCCTCCCATGTTATTCATCAACAATTCACAATCGCCAGGAAAAGTCGTGGAAACAGCGGAATATCGCCCGAGATGAAAAACACGTTTTCTTTGAAAACTATATCGAGTTACTCTTGCAGTTTTCTTTGAAAACTATATCGAGTTACTCCATTCCAGTGTTCGTCTACATTGGGCTAGGGATAACCTCGAAGGAGACAAAAACGTTGTCTGGTAATTTAAACATCGAGCGACTCTGGGCCAAAACAATAGGTTCAGTGAATTCATGCACATTTAACTGGTTAATCTTTTACTGCAAAATTTTACGTATCGAGGGAATGAAAGTTATCAAAAACATGAAAATATGTCGACGATTCCGATCCCAGTCAGACCATTAAGAGCGTGTGTCTCTAAAAACCGCCCACTGACTTGGGGCTCGAAAAATAAATTTCTTCGAAACTTTTACCGTGAACTACATTTACTTTAACAACAAGCAAATGCTATGTGGAATTTTGAAAATATATTTAGTTTCAAAGTTTTAGTGATTTTTTGGTCTCGCACCGTCGCGGGAGAAATTCGCCGGCTAATTAAACGAAAAAATGGGCTGAATTTAAATAAACATAATTTCAAAAGTTTTTATTCAAAATTTCTGATATTCACACCCAGCACCGGAAAACTATCGTAATTTCATCTAAACTAACTTAGGTTTTCAATTGCGGAGCATTTGTGACAATATTTAGCGACAAAGAACGCCATGTCAAAATACGGCTTTCAAATCCTACTATTTTCTACGTTGAATTTCTTAAAAGTGGGACCTAATTACATACAATGACTAGTATAATTGGAAAAAGGACACTTTGAAGTACTAAAAACCGTAATAAAACTCGTCTGCAAACGCGATTTGAACAATTGAGAGCGTTTGAAATTTGATACTCTTTATGGCCTTTTGTTTACATTAGAATATTGCTGAGGTCAGACGTCTGAGTTCGTGTCACTGCTAAAAATGCGCTGTAGTTCTGCCAAATAACCTTTCCCTCAAATAAGTTTATAGCAATATAGTACTAATCTATATTTCTTTGTTTATGTCCACCGTAAATGGTTCCAAGGGATTTAAAATAATAGGCATGTTAAAATAAACAACTTGACCAAATTAATATGCTACTCGGGGAAAAGCCCGCATGCAGCGCGAAGTCTATATGTGGCACATGCTATATTTAGTGTGATTTAGAGTTTGCGTTGCAGCATACTAAACTATTGCTTAGTTTGAAAAGTCTATAAATGTGCGAAGTTTAGTTCTGGAACCTTTCTGCGAAGTTGATCTTTGAATTATATTGCTGTAAAATTTGAGAGTGAGTATGGATAATCTGTGTTCTTTTAATGCTATCGATTCAACTGTATGCGGAGGGTGTCGGGGTGAATCGAACATTCAAAACCATCTTTCAAGTTGCCGTTTGTCGAAATCTGGTTTTAGCGAGCGCGAGCTGATTTTGAGAAGAGCGGAAGTTTTACATGAAATATCAAGGGAAGAAATACGCTCTATGACAGTATGCCCAAACCACCGGTACAACTTGGGCCGATACTGGAGACCTCGTCTAACATGCCAACATCCTTCTCACACTGCGCCTGCACGTCGCTGCAAAGGAAAAGATGTCATTTTACCTGGAAGTATCACGGGATGTATTCCAAATTTATGGAGTACTTGTGCAAGTTGGTTCTCGTAAGTGATAAATATAGTCCAAATTAGAGATATATAATCGCATTGTTAATTTGTTATAGGCAATATAATTAGAGTTGCACCGCGAATAGGCCAGTGCGGCATTCGCATGGTAACATTGGAAATTAGGGCCTGTTTACATGGAGGTAGGGTGACCCTAGCAGAAGGGTTACCCTAGCAAGCGGGTTACCCTACTTCAATATGTTTTATAGGAAGCGTTTACATGCGCGCTAGGGTTACCCTAGGGGTAGAGTTACCCTATCAAACAGATAGGGTGAGCCCAGCAGCAGGGCTATCTTTTTGTTTACATAAGCCATGTAAACGCGTCAGGTAGGGTTACCCTAGCAAGCGAGTCATGTTTTATACGTCCTACTGTGACTGGTGGACAAACAAGGATGGCGCCGCTAGATTATACATATGAACATATCAGCCTGGCGAGTATTTTAAACGACACCAGAAAATAAAAAGGATAAGTAATTTACAAATAAGGAAGCAGAGGCATATAACGAAGCTTTGACTTTGGACGAGAACGCTGCGAATGATGTAGTTTCGATAACAAAGTCAAAGACGGCGAAAAGGAAGCAAAATTCCGTCCGGCGTACCTCATCGACGTCAAAAAAACAAAATAAATGCTCTTGGTCAGCCGAACATGTCGAAAAACTGTTGTGTTGGACTATATCAAGGAATACATTACGCGGCATTGAAATAACAGACCACAACATTGAAATAACAAACCACGGCATTGAAATAACAGACCACAACATTGAAATGCAGCAAGCAAAGGCCCAATAAATAGCATTACACAACTTGCCGCTAAAACTTTGCGTTTCGGCGCCATTTATCTAATACAGACGGCTTAGCGACCACGCATAGGTAGGGTTATCCTATCGGGCAACATAGCCCTAGCAGTAGGGTCACCCTACCTCATGTAAACGCTCGCTATTTTCTGACCCGCTTGCTAGGGTAACCCTCCTGATAGGGTCACCCTACCTCCGTGTAAACAGGCCCTTAGAGGTATACTGTAGTATCAAAGCGACATGCTGATAATTAGCTTTACTAGCCCGAGTAAAAAGTTGTACCGGTGGTTTGGGCATACTGGTCATATAGCGTATTTCTTCGCTTGATATTTCATGTAAAAATTCCGCTCTTCTCAAAATCAGCGCGCGCTCGGTAAAACCAGATTTCGACAAACGGCAACTTGAAAGATGGTTTTGAATGTTCGATTCACCCCGACACCCTCCGCATACAGTAGAATCGATAGCATTAAAAGAACACAGATTATCCATACTAACTCTCAAATTTTACAGCCATATAATTCAAAGATCAACTTCGCAGAAAGGTTCCAGAACTAAACTTCGCACATATATAGACTTTTCAAACTAAGCAATAGTTTAGTATGCTGCAACGCAAACTCTAAATCACACTAAATATAGCATGTGCCACATATAGAATTCGCGCTGCATGCGGGCTTTTCCCCGAGTAGCATATTAATTTGGTCAAGTTGTTTATTTTAACATGCCTATTATTTTAAATCCCTTGGAACCATTTACGGTGGACATAAACAAAGAAATATAGATTAGTACTATGTTGCTATAAACTTATTTGAGGGAAAGGTTATTTGGCAGAACTACAGCGCATTTTTAGCAGTGACACGAACTCAGACGTCTGACCTCAGCAATATTCTAATGTAAACAAAAGGCCATAAAGAGTATCAAATTTCACACGCTCTCAATTGTTCAAATCGCGTTTGCAGACGAGTTTTATTACGGTTTTTCGTACTTCAAAGTGTCCTTTTTCCAATTATACTAGTCACTGTATGTAATTAGGTCCCACTTTTAAGAAATTCAGCGTAGAAAATAGTAGGATTTGAAAGCCGTATTTTGACATGGCGTTCTTTGTCGCTAAATATTGTCACAAATGCTCCGCAGTTGAAAACCTAAGTTAGTTTAGATGAAATTACGATAGTTTTCCGGTGCTGGGTGTGAATATCAGAAATTTTGAATAAAAACTTTTGAAATTATGTTTATTTAAATTCAGCCCATTTTTTCGTTTAATTAGCCGGCGAATTTCTCCCGCGACGGTGCGAGACCAAAAAATCGCTAAAACTTTGAAACTAAATATATTTTCAAAATTCCACATAGCATTTGCTTGTTGTTAAAGTAAATGTAGTTCACGGTAAAAGTTTCGAAGAAATTTATTTTTCGAGCCCCAAGTCAGTGGGCGGTTTTTAGAGACACACGCTCTTAAGTATTCTTCGGATCCATGTATGAATAAAGTTAGTTTATAGTTTAGGTTTCCTCCCGTAATAACACTAGCTCTATTCACGAATGGTCTTTATTTAACCTTTAAAGTGGATAATCTATAACTAATATAACTTTCCAGTGAAAATAAAGTTATAGTTTAGTTAATGAACAGTTTTAGTCTTAAGCCCGGCGCTTAGTCTAGTGCATAGAAATATTAGACCTATTATTGTCTCAGTATTATTTCTATGGTCTAGTGTAAGTTGCACGCACACTTGTTATTCGTGACCAATTACGTGCGACAAAAATCCTAGTGTGCGGGGAAAATATTGAGGATTTTTGTCACTCGTTTCGTGAACAACAAATATCAAACATGTTTGATATTTTCTGTCATTCGTGACAAAAATTCCTAGTGTGCGGCAAACAGCAACTCTTCGCAGCAAAGAAGTGTGCATGCGTGATATTCCCCCAAATGACAACATGCGCACTTCTTTGCTGCGAAACGTTGCGATGAGCTGTTTGCCGCACACTAGGAATTTTTGTCACGAATGACAGAAAATATCAAACATGTTTGCAAACATGTTTGATATTTGTTGTTCGCGATACGAGTAGTGTGCGGGGAAAATATTGCGGATTTTTGTCAGTATTTTTGTCACACGTAGTTGGTCACGAATGACAAGTGTGCGTGTAACTTGCACTAGTGTGCGCCGGGCTTAACACGTGATGAATTTTTGTGCATGACTTGGCGGTAAGATGAAACGTGCAGCTTGTCGCTTCAGTCACCTGTTTTTCAATGTATTTTGAAGTTGGTTATTTATGAGTGTCCCTATATGTCGTGTGTCGTGTGTCGTGGGTTAAAAGTCGTGTGTCGTGGGTAAAGTCGTGGGTAAAGTCGTGGGTAAAGTCGTGGGTAAAGTCGTGGGTCATAAAATGTGCTAAAAACGCATTTTTTCACGCAGATATTATTTTTATTTTTAATATTTTTTTCGTACTTTTTCCATTTATGCATTAGATAAATACAGGAAAATTTAACGCAACAAATCTCCAGTAATAAAATAATTTCTCATCTTGCTGTTATCTATAGTATGACAAGTAAATGTTTGATTTTGTTTCCGTTTCGTATAGTCTAATAAGCCTATGGAGTATAAGTTGATGATAAAATGTCTTAATTAGTTATAGGATATAGGTTTATCAGTTAGCTTTGGAAGTGTTATAGTCCTTATCATGAACGTCGCAAATAACTATGTCGATTGCATATGTCTGATACAAACATATTGTCCATTGAGCTATAAATTTTACGCTGCAGTGCCTGTATAATTCGTGGCCAACGCTCGAGCCTCAAATTTTGTTATTTTATCTCCCAGACCTACTCAACTGACCTAGTATACAGGGTGTATCAAAATAAACGCAATTCATCTTTTGTGCTTAATAACTTTCGAAATACTATTTCTAATTAAACGCTTTTAGGCTTACTTCAAAGCCTGTTCTTTTCTCTTTCAAACAAACTATTATCCTTGTCTCCAATGCTAGTAATAATTGCACAGGAAAAGATTTAGTAAAACCTATCATTTTTAGTTGCTGTTTAATTATGCAAGTTTTACTATGTTATTGTTTAGTCGGTTTAAATGTTAGAATTTT
>CACRXK020013986.1:0-13475 GCA_902702795.2 Paramuricea clavata
GAGCCAACCAACAACCTGTGTACCTGGGCTGGCCCAGTTTTGGTGAGATCCTGACTTTCTCATTATTTTCTATATTTTCAACTTGTGTTTATAACTAGAATTGAGCTGGCCTGTTTTAGGAACTTCCCACCTCAATTGACCCAAAATCTTGCTATTGCCGAGCTAGGATTTCCCATATAAACTATATATACAATGACCCAGGATTTGGTGCAGTATTACTGCTTTGTTTAGGTGCATGCAATCTTCTAAATGACATTTCCCAATCAATTTCAATATTAAAAGATCTCTGTGATTGTTTTTGTCAGTTACATTTCGAAACTGTTCGCAAAAGTATGATGTCGGTGTACTTTATTGAAATATGTGCTGCTATTACACTTGAAACTCAGTCTGGGTGATTTGTTTTGGCAAGCGTAGCCTGCCCATGAGCCCATCTAGAGAGGCTCATGTAAATAGACATTCGTCCAGGGAAAGGAAGCTATAGCGAGATTACCTGGGCTGGCTCGCCTCTATATAAGCAGCCCCTTACATATGTGTTAGGCATATGTTTTAGGCTGACCGATAGGAGGGTTACCATAGGCATAGCAAGCACATGCGATACATTGGGTAATATTGCGAGATGCCGAGATGGGCTATTGCAATCTGTCTATATGCTATTAAGGTGACTACATTTCAAACAAATCACAGATATAAAAGTATACATGTCAACTTTATAGCAAATAATATTTTCTGTGTTGATGCAAAGTACTCCGGTGAATATGATGCTTGTGATGTTACTCTGAGTGTATATCCACACCGAGCAAGCTTGGAAAATATGCCCGTCCACGGTGGGAATCGAACCTATGATCTTTGGAATACTAGCCCAATGCTCTGCCAACTGAGCTACGCAATCAGGTCAAGTATGTGATATTTTGGAACAGAATCTAGTTCATTCGATACCAACGTAATCTAGTAATCATGATATTTTCTATCTTGATGTAAATATGTACTGAGCCCTGAGGTGAATATGATGCTTGTGATGTTACTCTGAGTGTATATCCACACCGGGCAAGCTTGAGAAATATGCCTGTCCACGGGTTTGATTCCCCCCGTGGACAGGCATATTTTTCAAGCTTGCCCGGTGTGGCTTTACACTCAAAGTAATAACATCACAAGCATCATGAGTACATTGCATCAGCACAGAAAATATTATGATTTATATACTAGATTACATTGGTTCCGAAATATCGCATACACCAACCGACCTGACCACGTAGCTCAGTTGGCAGAGCATTGGGCTAGTATTCCAAAGGTCGTAGGTTGGATTTCCACCGTGGACAGGCATATTTTTCAAGCCTGCCCGGTGTGGATATACACTAGCTCAGAGTAACATCACAAGCATCTTCTTTATAGCAAATATTTAACAGAAAATTAAACATACAAATGTATGTCACACAAATAAGCTATACGATTTTCTTAACAACATATATACGTGGAGACTGTAGATTAGATCTATAGACTTCTGCTAATAGAAATTAATCGAAAATTTACAACTGAACATCTAGATGCCTTCATGCAGTGAACTGAATCGGCGGCGAAGCGACTAATATAAAATACAGGCCTTTGATTTTAATAAAAATATAACTACGTATGTCAAGTAACTATCCGCAAACAAATAAGTAAATACACAATAGACATACCTTTCAAATTCCATGTATTTTAGTTGGTCTTTCAAACTTTGTAATAGAAAATTTGAATAGAAATCTTGCTCTTTGAATGCTTGCTCCCAAAAAGATCGAACTTTGTCAATGTGTCATACAGATCGAATTACTACAACACGTGATATATTCTAAGCAAGTTAATTGGTTGATAGTTTGGAACTTCCACTTGTCGCAAATTATATTCAGCAGCAAAACATTCCACAATTTCAAATTACAGAACCTCTGGCAAACGCGGTAGAGATTTACGCAGCAAATAAAAAATATAGATGAGAGCAAAGACTGTTAAATTAATTTGACAAGAAAAACTCGCTGACAATTTCTGGCTACATTCGATCGTCGCGTCCGATTGAACAATAAGAAGCCGATATGGTCCGATTAGGATATACTTGTAATACAAGAATCTGAATTGGCAACATTCGAGAAAAACGGTTCGTCAACCAGCTAATTATTAAAATCTTGTGATGATTTTACACGAACTGCGGTCCTTCACTACGAATTTGTATAGAAAATATCGCCCTAATTCTAGGTTGAAGAAACTTGAATATAGTTTTTGTCATTCCTATGAATTCCTATGTGTAATGGTGGAGTATATTACACAGGCCGAGTAAAATCTTGGTGGAAAATTATTCGCTATTTTACTCCTACTACGATTAAATGGTTTTTAACTCTCAGTGAAAATGAAAGTATATGTCGTAAGTCGAACTAAATATTTCGACATATTTTATATAGGTTATAGTTTAGCTTTCAGTGTTTTGACCTAATCATAATGGTTATAATGACCTATTTGGGAATAACAACCAATCGGTAAATTTGCCTTAACCGGTTCGGCATTAATCGGTTCTAACCCATTCAATTGGTTAAAACAACCTTTAATTATTGGTTATACCTTTAGAAATAGGTTGTTTGAACCTATCAGTGTTTACAGTGTAACATTTTTATGTTACCAACATTTTTAATATTTATTCAAACATCTGTAGTTATCGACCCTTACTTTGTTTACAAACTTTCAATAAAGTGAATCGACAACTTTCATTGTATTTATATGTGTTAGATGTAATCTATCAATCATCGTCGTTAATTATTGAAAAATGCAAAGTGGACGGAAGACGATTTTGACAACATTCTCATCAGACCTACGTTTCGCCCTTTCCATCCACCCGCGAATTTTAGGGCGGGCAAAACGTAGGTCTGTTTTCAGGCTAGAAATTAATGGTTTTGAACTCATCTCGTTTCTGACGAAGGGGCTTTGCCCCGAAACGTACTATGTATTTATTTACCGAAGTTTAATAAAATGTATTATTTTTATATATATATATATATATATATATATATATATATATATATATATATATATATATATATATATATATATATGTAGCGGTTTTTGAGTTGTTTTCAGACGAGTGTATGCCAAACCGGGCAAGCAGAAAATTCTACTTGACCCCGGCTGGGATTCGAACCCGCGACCTTCGCATTTCCAGAACGATGCTCTACCTTCTGAGCTACAAGGTCAAGCTGAGAACGACTTGTTAAGTTATGATGTGTTATATATATATACATATATATATATATATATATATATATATATATATATATATATATATATATATATATATATATATAATATATATATATATATATATATATATATATATATATATATATATATATATATATATATATATATATATATATATAAAGTTCTCCGGATTGAAATATACTTTTACTGAGCTTTCGCCTCGGTACATCGAGTCTTCTTTAGAATACTGAGATTAAAATTACATATGTACATTACTTAATTAAAGAAAAAAAAACCAATCAATCCTAACATATATATATATATATATATATATATATATATATATATATATATATATATATATATATATATATATATATAATTAAAGTAATTAAAATTCTCCGGATTGAAATATATACTTTTATTGAGCTTTCGAAGCTGTACTTCGATTAAAAAGATAAAATTCTACTGAATTTTTGGCCGCTGAATTTTTGGCCGCTTTGAACAAGTTTATAAGTTCTTAGCCATATGCAAATTTACAAGGTATGCAACAAAGGCAAATAAGTTTGAAGGAAAATTTTACGCTCATTAACTGCCATTGTCTCCTTTGTTGAGTGGAATGACTTGAGAAATATACGTTTGTCATAAATATAATATATATATATATATATATATGGACTTTTATCACTTTCTCAAGCGCTCCGTTCTTGCTACGCGCGGTCCCTAGCGAGCGACTTGGGCAAGTCTATTTAACCTCCGAAATGCATCGTTCTAGAGATACGAAGGTCGCGGGTCCAAAAATCATGTATTTTTCTTAAGGAATGCGTAAGTCTTATATATAATATATAAGTAAAATAATCTACGAGATAATTGAGTTCCAGTGTGCGACCATTGAAAAACAGTAAAGTGGAAGTGGAGCAGAGTTTGATAACATGCGGTCATCATATTATATTGTGAAAATAAAAAGCTCTCCATATATAGAAGAAACTTTCTTCTATATCAAGAAACAATGGTTATATCTCACACAATTCATTAGATTGTAAGCTATATATAGTTTAGATTTATACTATATGGAAACATTCACAGAAATAGCCCATGATTGTGAGGTTTATAACTCTCCTGGAGTAGGAATGTTCGGTATGAGAAATTTCTGGTATCGATATATCGGAAAAATTATACCCATATTATCGGTAAACCGGTTTTCCTTTGACAATTATAAAGGAAAATTCTTTAATGGGAATTTGAAGGAAATTTTGAGTAATTCTAAAAGGAAATAAAGGTTATGGTTTTGCCATATAGTCGGTAAATGTAATACGGTATACCGAAAAATTCCGGTATATCGGAAATTTCGGTATATCTGAATATCCGGTATCGATATACCGATATTGATTTAATACCGATATTTTCGGTATATCGGTATACCGAACAGTCCTATCCTGGAGACAATATATCCTGCATGTACAGTACAATACATGCATTAAATTAGTGATACAATATCATCATTATCATAAACTGTTCTATTTAATGTGTTCATTTATATTTAGCTTAGGAAGTTCTCCACGTCAATTGGTAAAGTATGGAAATTATTGCCCAAAAGAAACATGTTCTAAATTACTAAAACATGTGAATGTTTTTACTATGACCTGTTGGCCTCTTTTGGGTACTGCATGTTAAAACGTAGTACCCTGCAAGCAAATGTGCCACTGCGGTGGTAATATTGCACCGATCGTATCTGAAGTTTTTACAACCATTCCCTCTGCAATCAATGAAATTGAACTTATCTCTTCCGGAGGTCCGCTGGCCGATAGACAAGGGGTTAAGCATCCTGATATTTTGGGAGCAACTTAAGAATCATCCTCCAACAAGGAATATAACTGAGTGACATACACAGCAAAAAATCATTTTCTTATTTTAAGAAAAAAACAACTTGTTTTAAGAAAATTTTCTTGAAATAAGAAAATATTTTCTTGGGAGAATAACAAGAAAATTTTCTTAAGAAAATTTTTCTTATTAAGAAAATTTTCTTGAGATTATTCTCCCAAGAAAAAAAATTCTTGAAATAAGAAAATTTTCTTAAAATAAGAAAATAATTTCTTATTTTAAGAAAATAATTTCTCAAAACAAGAAATTTTTCTTAAAAAAAATTTTCTTATTAAGAAAATTTTCTTGTTATTCTCCCAAGAAAAAAAATTCTTGAAATAAGAAAATTTTCTTAAAATAAGAAAATAATTTCTTATTTTAAGAAAATAACTTCTCAAAACAAGAAATTTTTCTTAAAATGAATTTTCTTATTAAGAACATTTTCTTGTTATTCTCCCAAGAAAAAAAATTCTTGAAATAAGAAAATTTTCTTAAAATAAGAAAATAATTTCTTATTTTAAGAAAATAATTTCTCAAATCAAGAAATTTTCTTAAAAAGATTTTTCTTATTAAGAATGTGTTGTTTGGGTGTTTATATGTACAGGTACTCAGGTGAATATTGTTTTTGATGTTACTCTGAGTGTATATGCAGTTAGCAGAGCATTGGACTAGTGTCCCAAAGGTTGCTGGTTCGATTCCCACCATGTTCAGGCTAACTTTTTAGCCTGCCCGGTGTGGATATACACTCAGAGTAACATACAAAACATCAAATTATTGTCAATTTATACAAGTTCTTTTTTCAGCTGCACTGTTACACAACTAGGTGTAGTTCTTATTGCACAGGAATGTGTTGTAGCAAATTTAAGTTCTCCTGAAGACCTGAAGCAGTAATTTTTCAATCTTTCCACATGACAAGCAATATTATCTGACAAACCGTTTGTTCAAAGTCCATAGATTTCTTTATAATGCACATTAAACACTGTTCCAAACACATCATGCAAATGCCACTGGAGACCATTATATATACATCCTTATACAGCTAGTAATCTGTAAAAGTTTACTAACATATTGAGAATGTAAGCATCACTCTAAGTATTATATGTGGTGTATACAGAAATATAAATGAATTTATTAGCGATTTTCAGCAGCCTTTCGCGCTTGTATTCGACTTTTCTGCTTTGCTTGGGGGACCTTAATTCCCCCCCCCCCCCCCCCCCAACATTTGGCATAATAAAAAATAATTAAATAGTCCACTCCAACATGCAGAGTGTTGATGATATAAAATAAACGTAGGAGTACACTCAAATAGAAAAAGGCAGTGCATTCACTGGTTTATTGGAGCAATTGTAAAGTTTTGAAACTCTATTATCTCCCCTGAATAGAGTTTGCAGTGCCTTCTCATGCAAATAGCTTGCTCGGAAGGAACATTTGGATTTTTAACGAACATTATTTTTAGTTTTTAATGCTTTTAGAAAATAGACTTGCCTAGATTTAATCTTTATGCCCCGATTATTATTTACATCGGAGTTGCATCATAAAATGTATTCGGATTCAAACGACACAATGTCAATGACTTTATAAAACTGGTGAAAGCATATTGTGTATTGGCCTATTAGGTTCATTTTACGTTTAACACTCCCAAGTCTCATCAGACAATCGGACATGCCAAATCCATTGATATGACCACTTCAAAAAACTTTTTCAAAGCTAGGAATCATGATTTTTTTTAAATTTCTCCAGGGATACTTTGTTTTCTGCTCTCTAGACTCCCCCTCACATCTCTAGTGCTCCACCTCTAGAATATAGACCTTACTGGGGTATGGTGACACTTTGTGATGCTTCAGTCACCTGCTCACGGCTCCCCCCCCCTCTCCCCTACAATTTCTGGCACCATGCACCACAGTAAAAAAATATGAAAATCTGTCTATGTTAAAAAGATAGACGAGTATTAATTTTATGACTTATTATTTATAATATAATTCATTTATAATATAATTCATTAATATTATTAATTTAATATTATCTATAATATAATAATCATTCTTATCTAATACAAAGGGTTTATTGTTTAATGTTATAATCGGCCAATCACCTGTTCATATTGGTAGAAAACGAAAGAGGGAGTATTAAACTACATATGTTTTATATAAATTTTATTAAGCAGAGACATGGCTGTAGGCAGATACAGATGTCCTGGAATCAGTTATCATTTTCTTGTGGCAAGTGCCCAGTAGACTATTATCCCTTATTCATGCACCAAAGCTGCAATATAAAGAAATGTAATAATTTGTCCAATACCATATCACACAGTTACTGACAGTATAGTTTACTTCCGGTTGCTGTTCATGGTTCTTTAATTAAACCAGCTGTACAATGTATTTATATGGAAGTTGGGGTGGACCGCTTAGCGGGACAGCCTGGTAAGAAAGATCTTACTGCATTAGGTATATTTATCTAGAAAAAATTATCATGTGTTTATATGGATCCACAAGCAGGCTGGCTCTGATGCCACAATGTTGCTTATTGGGATGAAAATTTCTCCACATATACACTCACAAGCAGGCTGGGCCAGGATGAATGTTCAAAGATGCCGAGCTGCAAGCTATTTTTAACAACTATCAAAACAATGTCAACATAACAAAATTGTCCCGGCAAGCAGGATGGCATTTTCTCATACAAACACAATCTTGAACTGTATTAGTGATGCACCGATATATGGAAATTCACAGATATTCTGATAACTGATAATAAAAGACAAATACTTTGCCGATACTGATAATACATGTCATTTCACGAAATTCAAAGATGACTGATACACCAATATGGATATCAGTACATCAGTAGGCGAGTTATCCGGCAAGGTGAGTTACTCACTCGGGCAGGACAAAAAGCAGTCTATTTATATGAAATCGAGTTACCCCATTATTACTGCGCGATGACAAAATACAAACACAATTTGGATCATTCGAAAAGTTTAAAAAACATGATTACAAAATAGGCAAGAATAAGCTGCTAGAAATAGAGGAAAGCTATAAACATACCTAATGATTTGTATGTATTTTTGGGCTATTATTTTAAATGAAAGGCATATACATTCTATCTAGGATTGCAGAGTTTCCCGGGTGAAGTATAGTAAGTCGGGAAAACTAAACATTCTCTACAGTAGCCAAGTTATCCGGCAAGGCAAGTAGGAAAATCCTCTGACATTAGACAGAGTAAACAATAAAGTAGGATGCAATTCAGTTATTCAGCTATCTATACACTGAAAATATCAGATTAAATGCTGTCATTCTCCTGTAACTCCAATCCTTATTCAAGTATTAAAATGCTAACAGATTTTCAAAAACATCCGTATGTATAATATCTTATTTCATATCACCATATATAGCCTTGAGTCTTGACATTTGAAAGGTCTAGCAAAGTGCCAATGTCAAAGGCAATTTAATATTGTCAAATTGTTAATATTAGTGCGTAAATTAGTATGGAATTCACAATAATAGATACGAATTTATATTTTAATCTTTCGTCCCTTGCCTGAAAGCAACATTTGCATGTTTTATATGCAAAACGAACGCGGCAAATTCAAACATTCAATGGAATATTTTCACACTTCGCTCAAGTAAACAGTCATAATCACTGCATTTTTTCGCAATGAATCTGTTTAAATAACAAGTCAAATATACAATTATTCTTACCTGTGGTATCTGAACAACATTTTAAGGACTTTCTGATGCTTTTCCCATCGTTATTTGCCATTTAAATTGCCTTGAAGGCGCCTTAAATGCCATGGATATTTATATAAAATTTTTCACAAAAATGTAAAACGACGCTATCCCGCGATGCTCCGCGTTCTAAAAGGTAAACTAGGTACCAGGCGTTTAGTGAATACGCGAACTATGGCGAACTATTCCTGCTTGGATAAAAATTCCGGAGGGCAAAAATTCTCTTCAACGATTCAATAAAACTGAAACAAGCTCAAATTTTGGAAACGAAATAAAAACAAAGTGACTATATTACCGGCAGCCGGTCTAACTCTCAAAAGGTTAGGGTTAGGGGTTAGGGTTAGAGAAGGGTTTGGGATTGGGAATCGGTTTATCTATCTTAGACCATCTTATACTGAAGATTCAACTTTAACCATATTGTCAATGTACTGCCGGCCATTTAGTGTTTGATCAACCGTGAGCTGCCGGTCATATAGTCTCTTCAATTCGAAATAAAAACTACAAATTTACCTGACGCAATAAGATACAAATTTACCTGACGCAATAAGTCTTGTTAAGATATAAGTTGTCCTATAACACTAGGATTTTACATTTTCTTGCTTCGAAAATTTAAGTAATAATGTCTTACTATTTTATAATTTTGTATTTTAAGAATTTCATTTCTTGTCTTACGAACATATTCTTCAAGTAAGAAAATCGTATTTTCTTATTTTAAGAAAATGTTTTCTGATCAGAAAGTAAGAAAATCGTATTTTCTTATTTTAAGAAAATATTTTCTTATTAAGAAATGTTTTTCTTATTTTAAGAAAAAGATATCTTGGGATTCAAAAATTTCTTATTTTCAAGAAAATTTTTTCTTAAATGATTTTTTGCTGTGTAAGCATTTCATGCACAACTTACACTTTTGTCTATATATTGTACTTCTCCTGTAGTTACACTGCCAAAATATACATCACTTCATAATTTCTATCTAGCTGTTATAAAATATACAAAATTCACTTACAAGAACAACTTAATTTAAAGGAATGTTCTCCTGAGATATGCTCTTTCTCCTCAAGGACATATGTCAAAGCTGCCATGATACACCGGTTTTCTAACTCTATAAAAAGATCAAACATAGAATAAATTTCTATACGGATTCAAATACACATATATAGTTAATTTAAGTTCTATAATACACATATAGATTAAGTTCTATATAGATTAAGTATCTTAATCTATGTTAATCGTTTTATTATATTCATTTTGAAATCAATGGTGTTTCCTGCAATCTGAATGGTTCACAGGAGTGTGATTTCAGCACGAATCGCACTCCTAGCAGTGCGATTTGGGCTGAAATCGCACTTTCTTTCAACCAATCACATTTGAGTGCTGACCTAAACCAACCAATCAGATTTAATGATAGGATTCAAACAGCCAATCAATTTTAAGAAAAAATGTGATATGGAAAATGAGCAAAAACAAAAAATTTACATGATCACAATGCCACTCGATGGTTTAACTAGACACATGGACAGATAGGACAGTTATACCCATTAAGCGCCAGCGCTCTCCCATTGATGAGTAAAATTGTCTGGCATCAGACAGAGTAAAATAGTCTGGTGTTAACCAGAGTAAAATAATAGGGCACAGTGCAACTCAATGGTTTAATAACACAGTTGAATAAGAACACAGCCACATCACTATATTGTAATGGCAGAGAAATATTAACACACAATTATAAAGCTGTGCACAATGGCTTACAATGTGAAGTAACTGAAGCACATAAATTAAACCAGTTCTTGCTGTACGGTATGTCTCGGGGTCTGTGTCACAATGCCGGGTTTCCCCTTGAACGTGCCTTGTTGTGCCAATTTGTAATTTTCTGTGGTGAGTAATTGGCTAAAAAATAAAAATTGGGATTATTCTACAGTCTAAGTTAATTTGTAGATAATCCTACTATTACCCAAAAACCTTAAATGGCCTTACTCACTATTTTTATCAAACACAAGTCTTTTTTAAATTTTCTTCTCAGTCACAACAAGGGCTATCTTTGAGAAATACCCGGTTGCTAGATAAAACAATTGGTCACAATTAGGCATCTTGTCATTTCTAGGGCTGCACGAGATAGAACGTTTTGCTATTCGGCTAGATTTCAGTACAATATGTCAGATATGTTGCACAATATCTGGCCAAATAACTGATAATGTTGATATAAGATTGATACTTTCATTTAAGATAAATAATTATTTTAATTGGTTATAAAACGAGGGTGTCTATAATACTTTGATTTGAAAAGATACTTGAAATCATAGGAAAGAACTTCACTCTAAACATGGCATTGCAAAGCCTTGCTCACAAAGTTGAAAGGACAAGTCCGGTATCTGCTAATATACTGGAAAGTAAGATTATCTTAATGCCTGGTCCGGATATGATATGTATATCTGGTCATATTTCATTTCAAACCTTTGCCCAAGCACAGGTACATTTTGTAAGAATGCCATGTTATTGGTGCTATGAAACATTTTCAGAGGAAAAATACGTAAACATCTCTTATATATATATATATATATATATAGCAATAAAGACAGGTGCTTACATGATAATTCAGCTAAGTCATTTAGATAATTCAGCTAATTCAGCTAAGGCATTTACCAATATTTATTGCCCGACGGTGGGGCATTTGATTGAAAATTAGCTAAAAAAAATAAATACCCCACCTATGCGCACCCCCCCCCCCTCTGGGGCTTAATATTGATAGGTGCATTATTCAGCCAAGTATGAGCTGCCCAGGCTGAAATTTCAGCCTGGCAGCATGTAATCGCAAATAATTCCAGCCCGGGCTAAAAACCAACTGTTTAAATGGCTTTATTTTGAGTGTTTGTTTCATCTTTAAATATACTATACATGTAACCACAGTCTCACAAAAGTCAAATAGTCGACTAATCAGCATCTTAATGCTTCAAAGAAATGTAACAGGTTTATTCTCATAATAAATTATTATTCTCCTATTTAGCGACACTCTATTTCGTGATAATTTCATCTGGGGCTGACATTTCAGCCTGTGTTGACTATAAATATACTGTAGCTCTGATTAAACTCAGACCGAGCCCAAACTGCTCATGCAAATTATTGTGATGTAATTTCGATCAGCTCGTTTAACCGGGCTGAAACTCAGCCCGGGCTGAAACTCTCCATGTATAATGTTGAACAGGGTAACTTAGATTCTTGCACTTCACTTGGTGGAATTAATATTAGGATGTAAGGGTTTGTAATCCAAGTGAGAATATATACATTTGAAGACCTAACCAGGAACGACTGCGAAAAATGCAGCACAAGGTCCTCTGGTAGGAATTGAACCCACGGCCCTGCGAGTCCGGTGCAGCGCTCTAACCAACTGAGCTACCGAGGCCAGCTGTTGAGCTGTAACCGCAAGTTCATGTATATATATAGGTAATCGGGTGTGCGGGTTGTGATAAGGTGGACTTGAATAACTTAGATTCTTGCACTTCACTTGGTGGAATTAATATTAGGATGTTAGGACATCCTAGCTAATAAGCGTACTAGCTAATAGCCTAATATTAATAATAGGCTATTAGCTAGCTAGTAGACTAATATTAATAATAGGACATCCTAGCTAATATCCTAATATTAACTCCACCAAGTGAAGTGCAAGAATCTAAGTTATTGAAATCCATCTTATCACAACCCGCACACCCGATTACATATATATACATGAACTTGCGGTTATAGCTCAACAGTTGGCCTCTGTAGCTCTGTTGGTTAGAGCGCTGCACCGGAATCGCAAGGCTGTGGGTTCAATTCCTACCAGAGGACCTTGTGCTGCATTTTTCGCAGTCGTTCCTGGTTAGGTCTTAAAATGTATATATTCTCACTTGGATTACAAACCCTAACATCCTAATAATGTTAAACAGTTTCTTCATGCATAAAATGTGAGGCTGGGATTTCTCAGAGGTATATAAACTATGAGAAACTAAAAAATGTATCCAAAATGTTAGATGTATTCAGCAACATTCAGGGATTGTCTGGATATTAAATATAAATATAGCTATTTATAGTGATAAACACAATATAGATATAAACACAAAAAAAGGATAGTTCTCCTCTATAAATACAAAGCCTGAAAGCCATAGAAATTAAATCAAAATTAGCTAAATGAGTCAATATATTGTATTGATAGCTTCTCAATACATCAATACATTAACAATATAATATTTATATTTTTATAAATGTATCGAGAGGGTATCAATATTGACTCACTTAGCTAATCCCCGAGCCGACGGCGCGAAGCGCCGTGCGAGGGTACTAATTCCCCCCGGCTATTTACACCCGGGGAAACGAAAGCATTAGCCAAGTCTAAAGTTCATCAAATATCGCGGGCGTGGCTCACCAACGAAGTTTCGGTGGGTGGTCATCCTCACTGATCTCAAAAATATGGCGGACTGTCAGAATAGCGGACACTGATTGGTCCAATTTAAGTTTGCATTATAACGACTGCATGACGACAGCGAAAAGCAAACATTTCTTGATTTGATGATTGATAAATTTCTTGCAAATATATCTTATTTTTGCTCGCATTTTTGCAAGTTTTTAAATTTCAAGAAAGAAAAGACTAAAGAATGGGCTAAAAGAAGGGAGCCGACGTTAACAAAGTATAAAATAATAATAAAATAATAT